>JABXWE010034446.1:0-13733 GCA_014611495.1 Limonius californicus
CGTCTTGTTAGTGCGCTCCACGGGGTTTGCTTGTGGAGTGTACGGCGGTGTGAAACGGTGGTCGACTCCAAACTCTTTCAGGAGCTGGCGGAAGGTACTGCTGTTATACTGGGTGCCGTTGTCGGTGATAACGGTTCGAGGAGTTCCAAATCGGGTGAGGATTTCCTCGAATAGCGCTTTGATAACTGCTTGCGCGGACGCCTTACGGATGGCTCTGCACTGCAACCACTTAGTGAACCGGTCTTGAAATACTGCTAGGTAGCAGTTCCCTTTCGAAGACCTCGGTAATGGTCCTACCAAATCAGTGCTGACGGTCTCTCACGGCTGGCGGTTGGCGGAAGGTTGCATATGTCCAGGTGGTCGCTGCTGCAAAATTTTATAGCGCTGGCAGGTTATACACCTCTTCACATACTTCGCCACTTCGCGAAACATCCCTGGCCAGTAATACTGCTTGGCTACCCGGGCGATGGTCTTGGCTATCCCCATATGTCCGGCGGTTGGGACGTCGTGGTTCTCCTGTAGCACCCTTTGGCGTAGAGGAGTCGGTACGCACAACTTCCAAGGATCGGTGAATTCGTCGTCCTTCAGGCTGTTGTCGTAGAAATGTCGATACAGCTTGTCGTTTCGGATGGTATAATCGGGGAAGTTCTCAGGGTTTTGGGTCACTTCTTCAA
This sequence comes from Limonius californicus, assembly GCA_014611495.1. Classification (NCBI taxonomy): domain Eukaryota; kingdom Metazoa; phylum Arthropoda; class Insecta; order Coleoptera; family Elateridae; genus Limonius; species Limonius californicus. The sequence continues at coordinate 675 of JABXWE010034446.1, forward strand.
ACTTACGCTTATACCAAGCGCACTCCGGCACGTCGATAGCACACAATTCGTGGTCGGTAGCCGCTTCTGCATCTGGCAACGGTTCGCGGGATAACGCGTCTGCGACACGGTTAAGTACTCCCTTCCGGTATTTAATCTCTTGCATTCGGGGATTCTGGGGTCGGTATCGCTGTTTAATTGGTGTCTGGTGGGTTAAACGGATTTGATGCGCTACCCGCTGCGTAGGACCCTTGATACCTTCGAACAGGGGTAACTCGGTGTCTAGGAATTCGGAGAGCCGACGCTCTTCTTGATTGGTGAGGGCGGTCAATGAAGTGGATACTTCTTGAATCATTCCCACTGTCACGGCAGTTCTTCTTCAAGGATACTATACGGTTTTCCAAGAACACATTTCCGGTAGCTAGGTTGATGTGGAACTTCATGGATTTCAGGAAGTCCATTCCTAATAGGAGGTCGGACACCATGCTGGGTATGTACTGGAACGGATGTGTCTTTTTCTGGTGATCGACCTGGACTGGGATGTTATATGTGCCTTGCACGCGCACGGTTTGACCATCCAATACGGTAGCTCTTCGGGTGCGCGGCTGTTGTTCGGGTATCTTCAGCTGCTTGCAGATGTTAGCCACCTTAGGGCCTATGTTGAATAAGACGGCTCCGGTGTTTACGAGGGCTGATAACGTATAGTTACCTATTACTACGGCCAGGTATGGACGGTTGTCCCCTAATGTGGAGGCGGTTTGGGTCGGGAGCGGATCAGGCGTCCTTACTGAGTGGCTCCTTTCTCGTTTCCCGGCTGCTGGCACTTACAGTCCCGGGAGAACACTCCTTTGGTTCCACATCTGGAGCAGAAAATTTCCTCGGGTTTCTACAGTGCTGTCGGTAGTGACCGGTCTGGCCGCAACGCCAACGTTGGATGGTACTGGTGGTGACGGCTTGATTGATGCGGTGGCGGTATTGACTGAAGCGGGCTGGCGTATGTCTTCATACTCCTTGACCGCCGCCAATAAATGATCTACGGAGCTGCAGGCGGTTCGGTGAATGAATAGCCGGTAGCCGGGAAGCAGGTTACGGTGCAACCAGAATAACTCCTGGTCTGGTGTCATTCCTCCGTGTCGGCGGATCAAGGTCACTTTCCATTCATGTACCTTTAAATTGGTGCGGGGTATCGTTGCTGCTGGCGATACCGGTGTCAGCGGTGCTACTTGGGGAGGCGGCATCGGTGGGTAAGTTTGGTGCGCTGCGGCTGCACACCGGTGGCAGCGCTGGTTACTGTGGTCTGGGTGTCTAAATCTACAGCGGGTGTAGACACGGGTGGCGGTGCCTGGTATATTGCTGTAAACGGAGGAAATTGCCATGGGGTACCTGCGATCGTGCCGGTGATGGTCGTGGCTGTCTGGGTGTACAAGGCGGCGTTCGTGGTTACTGTCGGAACGGTCACTGTCGGCACCTCGTACGGAGTTCCTGTCGAAGCGGAAAATGTATACGGGCCTGTTGATCTCGGTCCCTCTTTCACTTCTTTCTGAGGTGTTGCTCGCCCTTCTCGGAGGAACTTCACTAGGCGTCGCCTCAGGGTGTCTACGGTACCCCCGGGAACCAAACCAAATGGGTTCACTTCCTCCACAAGTTGCTCCTTCCGTAGGAGGTATACCCATCCAACACGTCTGTCGGCAGTTTCTGAGCCCACGGCGTCTTCTTCGGAGTGGTTGCTCTACATGTCGAACTTCTCGAGGTCGGATAGCATGGCTGCGGTCTTGTTACACTACGATCTTTGCTGGACGGGGGTGCCTGGAAAAAGACGGTTCGGCACAATTGCTTCTCCCTTTGGAAAACAGCTGGACAACCAGGTCCCTCCTCGGAGATGACTGCAAATAAAACAAACGTCCCTGCTCGGGCGCCAAATTTGTGACGCTCTTTACTTTAATCGGCTCAACGGAGTCAATTGCACGTCTGCTTATTACGTGCAATTGCGGAGATTGCCTCGGGCGCCAGATTTGTTACGGAGTTTACTCTCCGTCGCTGCTTCGTTGTCCTGGAACAGGTAACGAAGACCTGGGTAACTGCAGTTGAAGACGTCGGTGTCCAGGGGTCTGTTGTTATTTGCCTGCACTGTCGGGATCGGCCTAGAGACTCTATTGTACTGCTTCGTGGAATAATTAAAGCAAGAATGGTTTAATACATACAGGGAATTTTTCTTTTTAGTATACATAGCCTATGTATACTTTTAAAAAGAACGCGTCAATTTCGCCTATTGTGTAGGCAACCAACTACACAGACAACTCAAGCATGCTGTGACCACAGCAATCAAATTAATTCAATGCTAAAAAATAAAATTAATCTTTATTTAGTGTCAAAAAATTGTTTAGAAAATTTAAATCAGAGGGATGCGTAATAAATTCCCATAAAATAAAAACTGAAAGTAATCACGTTTTAACCAAAGAAATGAAATAAAATATTTTATGCTACGTTGAATAATAATAATTAAAAAAAGTTTGCCATCGCCGGGAATTGAATTCGGATCAACTGCTTGGAAGGCAGGTATGCTGACCATTACACTACTTTGACCGCTGATGTATGTATTTTGTACAAAAGAAATATAATGTGCACGGACCTTACGGGAACATCATCCTGTCGATTTTTATTTAATAAATAAGTCATCATCTGCGTCCTATATACCTACAAGGTGAAATACTTATTTAATATATACACTGCATCAACATAATCTTCATACTCAAATAATTCACAACTATAGTGACGTTTGTTTCTGATTTTTAGTTGTCGGTATAGTTGGTTGCATACAGAATAGGCGAAATTGACGCATTTTTTTTAAAAGTATACATAGGCTATGTATACTAAAAAGAAAAATTCTCTGTATATTGGATGAATTAAACAATACAGGGTTTTACATTAACAGGTATAATGCAATAACATAAAAATTACAGGGTACCAAATACAGTAGCAAAACGGAAGCAAAACGGTAGCAAAATACGGTAGCAAATACGGTAGCAAATACGGTAGCAAATACGGTAGCAATACAGTAGCAAATACGGTAGCAAATACGGTAGCAATACAGTACCTCTGCGGAAGTCAATACGGTATCAGGTACGGTCTCACTATGACAGCGAGAGATAAAGGAGATCATATATCTCGGCACAATTCGGGTACAAACCCCGGTAGTGAACGGTCAAGAATCACGGTGCTCTTTCTCTGGATAAAGGGATGTTGCATGGATGGAAGATACCGCCTCAGGACACACGCAGCGACGGTACTTCCGAAGGAGGGTTACTTGCGTCAGGACACACACAGCCGCAAGGGGAGATAAGGGACAGAAAACACCGCCTCAGGACACACGCAGCGGCGATGCTTCTGAAGGAGGGTTACTTGCGTCAGGACACACGCAGCCGCAAGGGGAGACAAGGATGGAAGACAACAACTCAGGACACACGCAGCGATGTTGCTACCGGGGTTTCGGGTAAGTTAGAGAGAGAGAGGGGGGTACAAGGGGAGAAAGAGAACGGAGAATTACAATATGAACGGTAAAGCAATAGTGCCAAGATAAAACAATTCCTCACCTCTACACTGATTGTGTGGGTAGGCTGTACCTTGGCTTCGGAGTGGTTCTTGGGTCGCTGGTTGGCTGGAGCTTCTCGAAGTGGACCGGAGGGAAGACTGGCCGTTTAATGCTCGAGAGCTTGTATTTATACCCGCCCGGTAACTGTTGCTACAATATTCTGTTTAATTCGCGCATTCCATCCAAGAGTAGGGAGTACGTGGCTACCCCACCAACTATACGTTGTAGATGCGGTTATCTGATCTCCACGCGTAAATGCAATTCGAATAAACCAATTTACAATATTCGGATATATAAATAAATGCTAATTGTTCAAACATAACTGTAACTGGTAATTAAACATTCTTCTAATAACGGTATTAAACTAAAACGGTCTCAGATAATAATAACAAAACAAACTAGAACTTCTAAATGTTGCTACACGCAACATAATAAATAAATTACCTTGTTCGGTCTTAAATTCGAAATATAAATTAAACGGTACATAATAATATTTACATAAATCGGTAAACACTTCTAAAATGAAAATAATACGGGGTGCATTCGGAAAGACATCGGTCGCTACACAATAACATTACCCAAAAATCAAACTAATAAGCTTCTAAATAGTAAACGGCATGTAAACAAATTAAACGGAATCCTAAATCTCAAAATAATAATACAAAATTAGTAACGCTTCGTTACACCATGTCACACTGGATGCAGGAGTGCATACTTCGCGCTTCCCTCACTTTCTCCGTATTTTGGAACTGCGCGTGGATGACTTGAGAATAAACAGGATTTCCGGTCGGTCATTCTTTGCGTCTGACAGAAGCGAACGAGTCGTTGAATTAGATTTTTCTCGTTAAAGTGTGTGTCACTTTGAGTTCATCTCGATTTTCTGGGGAAATCTAAAATTATAACGTGATCTTTAGTTGATTGTTGGATTTACGTTATTGACATTTATGTCGCTTTGATCAACGTTTCGATTCTAGTGAAATTTTGTCGGGTCAATCGAGGATACCGATTGGTAAGTTCATCCTTTGTTTAAAGTTATGGCTGGCCTATCATATTCCTAATATTCGAATTTAGACAACTTGGGGACGGCGAGGTTTTGCCGAAGACTGCTGTATTTTCAATTGTTTGGATCTGCGGCGTGCGAGAAATATTTGAATTCAAACCAGTTGCCGGCGAATGAAAACAGCTGCCGGACACGAGGACATTCTAGAACGTTCCATTCCAGAATCAAACAGGGAAGTGCTAGTTTGCTAATTAGTTTTAATTTTGATGATTTTGGAGTCAATGTAAATACTCTTTGTTTATGTGTGAGAATTTCTTTATATTACGGGGTAGATAAGACTGGGTTGTAATTGCATAGGGTGTTTCGAATTATTTTATTGGCTTAATACACTGGTATTTTAGCGTGTATAGTATTAGCGTACATAATCACGGGAGTTTCACTTGATATACAGTGTAAATCAACCTGAGCGAGCGGTAATAGTGCGTTTTATTCGGGTTTAACGGCGATTTTGATGTATTAGATGCGCTTTAGATTACTGGAAGGCTTTTCCTGTCTAGGGTGTATGACGCGGCTTGAGGGCGCTTGTTGGGGAAAGAAAAACGCAGTATTTTTACTTTCGCTCAAAGATATTAATTATTGAGTCTATATTGAGTGAATTCGTGCAAGTAATTGTGTACCGCTACAGGAATCAATCACACAAATACTTTATTGTTGTTAATTTGGGGATTATGAACCATTAATTGTGTTTATGCTGATATTAAATATTGTTGCTGCAATTGGACTTATTATTTATTGTTTCCTATCATTGTATTCTTTTAGTAACAAATCAAGTAAGTAATAAACTTGGGGTCCTACTAACCGATCGACATCTGAGTTAATGGTGGTGTACTATTTTTTTAAAAAGTCGGTGGCGCCCTTTCAGTTGATTAACGTAAAGTTAATTAGTGTATTTATTCAAGCAAAGCAGAGACCCGCCCATCTTCGATTGAGGTTCTGGGAGGCTATCATTAACCAATTATTTACTTACTTAGTGTGGAGAAACTTCCATAGGAAATTATTGTCAGGCGTCACACATCCTTGTACATCATTTCAGGTTTGACATAAATTTCGTCTAACAGCAGGTTAACAAATTTTTCTTCTGGTTTTAATGACTTAAGTTTTTCTGAAAGATATGTAATATGTACAACGTTCATTCCCGACTGACTCAGAGCACCGGCATGGCAGATTCTTTTTAAATATGGCGTATGTGGTAATATCAAAATACCTGAATTTCTCAAAAATGTATACGCAGACGGATAAGAATAAAGAAAGGTACAAGACCACATCAAAATTTCTGTACTGTATCTGCGTGCTTCTACAAGTAACAATATATCGATTTGTGTGATTATAAACTTTATTTTATTTATTGCAGTTTCTTCTAGCCCCGTATCACCTGAGCAACATTCTTTCAATAGCAATTTAACATTGTTTAATTTACTTTCTATGTCAGCTAAAGCATTATTTTGAGTAGTGGTTTGTGTTATAAATTATAATAATTGCTGTAACTTTGGCCATGTGTCGCACAACCGGAACTGTTTGGTATATGACTGTACTTTTTACTTGGTAGGTACTAAAACTGATTTTTCTAAAAATTTACACTTAGGTTCGAATTAATTCTTACGCGGTATATTATCTCTGGAAAGTTGCACTCTAAATCAGCTATATTTAAGAAACAAATCGAAGCAATATTTTCTTTGACTGCCAGACTGCTAAAACCCGCATTATTAAATTTTGATTTATATGCACTTTTTAAATGTTCAGAACTCAATATTTCTTCACGTTCTATTTTTTTTTGTTTTATTATTTCTAAATTAACTTGTTTCTCATTTTCTGTAGTTTTGGGATTTTTTCTTACCGCCTTGCCTTGCCTTTGTTGACATGTATGATGGCTGGTTGAGAAATATTGTTGGATAAGCATTTTCTGTTAAACTGTTTTTTTTTTCTAGGCAAAATATTCACTGTGCCATCTGGATTTATCTACTTGTCTTCACAAATTAAAAATTTGGTTTCAAAATGATTCGCACGTACAACTGTTTCTGAGCGTGGTATAAAATTTTCACGCTGAATTGCCCTAATCCATGTTTGTCGCAACTTTTCGTCTTTTGAAACCAAAAAACTGCCGTATACGTTTCTTTATCGTTATAATTGCTACTGCATACAACGGAAAATCATGCTGATAAGCTAATCATATAATTAACATTAAATACGCATGTACCTGTTTAATTTTTGTAGCTACCGTCTCTGAACTTAATTAATGAAAGTTTGAATAAAATGTACTGTTTTATAATGCTTCGCAAAATACAAAATTACACTTTCCACTATCCGTTTAGTACTAAACTTTCACTTACAGCAAGACAAAATCTGTTAACATTCTAAGCCCCCATCCCCTCTACTTTCTCGCCAGTAGATCGCTAGGGTCTGGCCCAGTAAGGTATAACGTAGGCCCCGGCTTAAACTATATTCCTTGTTCCAAGGTAAATGTCCAACTATTTTGTATACGTTTTGAAGTGATAAGAAGTCTTTCATTTATCTTGGTGGTTCACGAGAACCGCTTACTGGAGGATAATCGTACCTAGTTGTGTACAGAGTAGGTCAAAATTAGCGAGCGCCATCTTCCAAATCACAGCTGATTGCAGGTTTGCGTGGAAGGCCGAGAAACCAGCAGCTTACGGGAATCGAACTCACCTTTATTCTGCCTCCTTCTATACGCACGAGTCCAAGTTTGAAAAACGAGACGCGAAGCGTCGAGTCTTTCAACGGACGAGTGCGACAAGTGGTCTTATGAAACCTGTTCTTTATACTATTTTTTCTATTGAGGAAGTTTAAGAGTATTTTAAATAAATTTATGTAGAAAATTTTACGTCAAATCGATTACTAGGGAGTTTTTATAAACACTCATGGCAGCACTGACAGGTGGCTGAAACAGACATTTCAAACTTTCAAATTCAAATCGAACTACCAACATCGTAAAAAAACAAACTAAAAACAGTACGATTATAGGCCTCCTTAACGTACTGTTTTTAAGCTAAAACAGTGCGCTTAGAATGGCTTTATAAAACCGAAATAGAAAAATACTATTATCTACCTCTATTCAAGGCGATTATATTAAAAGTATTCGCCAGGTGATTCAATCCCCTAAGGTTGATTTTCTATTACTGGTTACGATTTGTAGGAATACTGTTCTTGTTAACTTATTTAGTAAAATGATATTACAACCACGTTCATAAGCATATCACCCTATGTAAAGACAACTTTCGAAGTGGTAAAAAAGTCAAAAGCATGTAAACATATGATTGAATAACTATAAAAAGAACGAATGTACTATTAGACAAATGAATCAATATACCAATTTCCAGAGTGTTCCATTTTTATAAGAATCGAGAGAAATATGCAAGTGTTGTATACAACAAAATTGATTTGTGTATGTTGATAGCGGAACAGCTTATTTATTTTTTTACTGTTAAATAGAGCGTCTGGCATAGCCCACTGGTTCAGATTGTTTCAATATTAGAGGAGTTCTAAGAAACAAATATTGGCATTCTGTGAGTAACTGACTAATTAAAAAAATTATTAATTCATTTACAGTTACTTGGTTTTTGAAGTACTACAGTTTCACATATTTTACACAATTCAAAAACCGTTTTGATTCAAACTACATAAAATTTTATTAAAACTAGTACTATTGTTGAAATTGTAGAAAACTAAGAATACAGATCTTGTAAAACCTTCTCTAATGTTATGTATTATTTAGCAATGGCGGGGCATATTTCATATAAAATTATACCCTTGTATTCTGCATCTTTAAACCCTTAAAAGTGTTCAAGAGTATAAAATCGGATTTAAGTCGAAGGAATTAGTAGGCTATTCTCTATCAACAATTTCTTATTCAATTATAGCGTCCATAAATTAGAGGTGGGAATAAAATAGCTTACATGTGAACTTACAAATCAGACGAACAAATCATCATATTGGTTTATAATCACAGGAAAATGAGATATGTTTGCATACTTACGCTTTTATACTATTCATTCCTATATGGGGATCGTCCCTTCAAGCAATTTAGTTGACGTATCTCCTTCCAAAAAACACACCATTTTCAATCTAATGTAATTCAAAAGTGATTAATCGCTAAGCTAAATAATACAAGCAAAGTTGGGAAGCTGCTACTTGTAGTGCGTTTCTGGATAGCTATTTTTTGTACTTGTTTAAAGAAAAGCACAAAAAAAGAGTAGATGATCTGATCAATGTGACTCTATTGAAAACGTATTTTCCTTAAATACAACTAAATAATTTTCAGAATAAATCAACTTCAAAATTTTAACTTTCCCATATGCTACTTAATAAATATTCAGTATGAGACAATAATATAGTTGAATCCAGTAGATCCTGCATGGGTATCCTCAAATGTTAATTTAATTGTGTAAATACACCAGCAAGAGTTGTTAAGATGTTTTTGTTGTTGAGCTTACACTGGTGGCACATACCATCTAAAATAGTCAAATCAATATTAGCTGCTTTAGAAAAAGTAGCTTGTAGAATAGCTTAGCTTTAAATGTTACTAAAGAAGTGTTAGTGCTAGCAACTGCCTTATGGATTATTTGAGAAGTGTATTTAGTCGAATTCGTTTCCTCGGCGAAGAAACTTCCTATTCTTATTTTATTCGTAATATTAGGGTAATTGAATTTTGTACACTTCTTGCAAAGATAACAATCAAAGAATTACAAGTTAACAATGACGATATATCACACGATATTTAATGTTAGTCCCAATAATAAAAGATTTAAAAATTGAACACCAAAGTAAAAATACATTTCTATTTAGAAACTATCTGACGATTACAACGAAATCGCACTAAAATTGTGCTTAACAGCTTAACATCGCATGATAATAATAGTTTTGTTTTAGTAATAAGTACTAATAATAAGTAGTAATATTTACTATGTGATCAAGTACACTAAGGAAACAGAATTTATACGACCCTTCATAACCCATTACAGTGTTCCAACAAGAATGAGAAAATAGGTGTCTAAAACATCTGTTTAAAACTGGTATAGCCCAGTGTTTTGTGCTGTCGACCACAACACTACACCTAATCGCAAACAAATAAATCATCCCTGAAAGCTTTTCAGAACGTTAGACCCTTCACGTATTCTCGTCTCTCTGCAACTCACGGAGTTAAATTCAAACCTCATATTTCTATTATGTTGTAAATATCCGAGATTTTTTATTTACAGTGACGAACAAATTTTGATGATATCTTCCATATCTTTGCAACTCCAGGCAGAACATTGTTTTATTAATGTTTAGCTCAACTAACACATATGAAACATGTAAAATTAAAGAAGCTTATAGAATGTTCAGATTTAGTAGTATTGCTGCATCTTTACATAAGGCTTTGGTTGTATACTGGGTGTATCTAAGATGGTGGAAAACTGCATAGTACGTTATTCCCATTGAAATACGAGGTAAATTATTATAATACGCTTCGTTTGTAGTTTGTTAGTTTCATAGTTATTCTTAATTATAGATTTTCATTTGAAGAAAACGCTGAAAATTGGTAGTATACCCATTGTTGATAAATAACGTATTACCAGTTCACGACTTTGGAATTTCATGAGTACTAGATATTATTATACTCAAGACATTGTTTATGTCGAATATTCAAATAATTGAGCGTTTCCAATCTGCTTCCAAAGTGCTACGTACTTTGTGCGACGCTCCTCAGTTTCTAAGAAACACACATATATTGAGTGATCTTAGAGTGGACATAGTGAAAGAAAATATAGTGAAATTTAGTGAAAAATATTTGAAGAAATTAGAATACCATTGTAATTATCTAGCAATTAACCTTCTAACTAGATAACAGTGCAAATGTTCAAAGGTTGTTCAGAACTAAGCCACTAGATTTCCCTCATATATTTACGTAGTATGTAGAGTTTTCTGTACCTATAATTATGTAGATAACAAATGCAAATTTTTGTAAGAAATCTTAGAGTTAGTCTTTAGTGAATACTAACTCACATGTCAGTTCATGTCACCCTTCATCATACATCATGTTTGCTTATTGTAGTTTTTATACAGATTGCAAATAGTAAATAAAATATATATAAAAAATGTTTATGTTAAATTCCCTGTGCTAATATTTTCTGCATTTTGCAACGTTACACTGTTGTTACTTTGGAAATTATTATTCATAATACGTCACTAATACACTACCACCAATAATAGCAAATGGTGTATATGCTTACATATTGTCAAGTTTCATAAACTTTAAAGGCTTATAGTTGAGCAATAAAGTTTAGTTTTAGGACAATATGAAATTTTATAGCTTAATGTAGGCTGATATATTTTGGCGCTTAGTCTCATTAAACATAACCCGATGCGTAATTTGACACCTCTTAGGGTTATTTGAAATTCTTCTTTAAGCAAGTATTTACCAATATGGCAATTCGCTCTTTGCCAATGTCTAGATACGCTTCTGAATATAACGTCTAAAATTTGACATAAAAGATAGGTAAATAGAAAAAGTTTAAGTCTTATTATTAAAAATATAGTAGGAACATAATAGTCCTTAACAATAAACAAGACTTATAATACAAACATTTCGATAGGTAGATCCCATTTCTAAGAAATTGCCAAAAAAATGTAGTTATGGCGTGGAAAATTTACTGCTGTCGGAAAATTGACGCCGTAGGCTTCAGACTACTTGTAACACTGCTTATAAGTTCAATTGCTTTTGTTTCAAATGAAAACTATTGTTTGAAATGAGAATATTGATCTACGAGAACAGTTCATTAAAGTCCATTATAAATGTAATAGATGGTGTCTTAATCGCAATTTTTCTACAAAATTTGGAAAGTACTATCTTTAAATAGGCCATGGAAAAATTTCAGACAGATCTGTCAGATAGTTCAGGTTTTACAACATTCGAAAGAAGGCAACCTCGATAATTCTCAAAAAAATGGAAAATAGTGAATTTCGTGTGTTGATCAAACATTATTTTTTGCGAGGAAAAAATATTATGCAACCCCAAAAATCGCTTAACAAACATTATGGGGACTCTTCACTACCGTTTGGAATGATACAGAAGTGGTTTGCTGAATTTCGTCGTGCAAGTACTAATGATGCAGAACGTTCGGGGCGTCCAATTTAGGTCAGTACACCAGAAATGGTCGATAAAATCCATGGCATGATATTGGATGATCGGAGTTAAAGTGCCTGAGATTGTTTAGGTTGGTGGTATTTCAATCGGGCAAGTAGATAACATCTTGGTGAAATATTTGGACATGAAAAAGCTATTCGCGCGATGGGTGCCGCATTTGCTTACAATTGATCATAAACGTAATCGAATGACAACTTCAAAGCAATGTTTGGCGATGTTTAATCGTAATCGTGTCGAGTTTTTGCGTTGATACGTAACCGTGGATGAAACATGCGTCCATCCCCATACACTGGAGATCAAGGAACACAGTCGAAACAGTGGATTTGTCATGGTGAACCGGCTCCAAAGAAGGCCAAGGCGGGTTTATCGGCCAACAAAGTCATGGCGACAGTTGTACGCGGTGTAATCCGATTACTTTGAAAGGGGGAAAACGATAAACCGAAAGTATTATGCAGAGTTATTGGACCAATTTCACGACCATTTACGGAAAAAACGACCACATTTGGTGAAGAAAAAAGTTGTTTTCCAACAATACAATGCTCTTGTACATACATGTGTAGTTGTCATGGCTAAATTCCATGAGTTAGGATACCAAATTGCTTCCGCATCCACCATATTCCCCACATTTGGCCCCCAGCGATTATTTCCTGTTTCCGAATATGAAAAAAATGGCTTGACGGAAAAAGATTTGACTCGAACGATGAGGTGATTGCTGCAACAATCGCATATCTTGAAGAGTTGCCAAAGTCCTATTTTTTGGAAGGGATCGGGAAATTGGATAAACGTTGGACTAGGTGTATCTAGCTGACTATGTTGAAAAATAGAATGAGTTTTGGTCAAAAAACAATTGTCTTCTTTCATTTATCATGGACTTAATGAACTGCCCTCGTAATTTTGGATACAGTAATGCCAAACAACCCAAATTAAAAAAATAGTTTAATGTATTTACTTGTTTAGAGATTCAGATTGCTTTTCAAATGGGATATTTTAACTACAGAGACTTGTTTTAATGACTACTTTATTACTTATATGTATAAAACACAGCAGTTATTAGAAAAACATTTTGACAGATAATAATTATTAATGGTCAAACGATAATATTTCTTAGAAATATGGAAGCGCTGGTCAATTTTACTGTTCATATTAATGTGTTACTTTAAAAAAATACAATTAGCATATAATATGGTCCTAAGGGAAGTTATAGATCATATCGAGTTACGGCGTGATTAATTGCAAAATATTTTATACAAGTTGTACACTCATCTAATGTGCATGAAATAAAATTCATTT
>JABXWE010034447.1:0-26362 GCA_014611495.1 Limonius californicus
GATTAATAGAAGCACACGGCCCTGTTTTGGCAGGCAGGGCCTACGAACAAATATGGCTCAAACTTCTAGAGCAAATGCTTGTACAGTCAGACAAGCTACAGGTCGGTCCTTACCTGATAATGCTGGGCGTAGTTCCCAAATGACGACGCGGTCTAAGCCGAAAGTAAATTGTAATATTGACAGGATCTTATTTATTGCCATTTTTGTGTATAGAGGTTATATACGCTTCTATGCAAGTGTCCAGTACGGGGATTCATTTAAGAAATTTTTCACACAGATTGGTAAGCATTTCAAATAACTTTTGTGTTCCATTTGTTATAAGTTCTGATCTGATACCATTCGGACCAAAAACTGTCCCATTTTTTAGCTTTTTAACTGCTTCTTCCATTTGTGATACTTCTAGATGTATTTCTTCTTCTTCTCTGGTTATAATTCCTTATATTCTGGTCTACATATTCTCGTCTGGTTTATGTTGGAAGTTTTTTGTAGTGTTCTACCCAATCCGCGTGTGTGATCGTTCCTATAGATGTTTTTTCCCTCTTCGATGTTTTTCCAGCTTTTATGAACTTCCACACCTCAGAGCATCTTCTTCCACCTATGTGTCTATTGCGCGACATTTTTGATCCCATATATTATTTTTTCCTGTCATTATCATTCTTTTTGTGTTTCTTCCCCGTGGAGTAGTAGTTGCAATTCCTTTCCCTTGCGGCTCTAGGCAATTCTTTTCCTTTAGTTGTGGTCATTGTTGAACCCCACGTAAGATTTTTAGAACGTCGAAATCTTCTCCAACGATAAGTCGTTCTCCTACGGTTTGTAGCAGGCTTAAATAGTCTCTTCATTCAGGTTGTGCCTCGGTGGGCAGTAGATTGCTGCAACTGTAATCTTTTGTCTCCCTGTTTTGACATTTATAGCTGTAGCTTGGATTTCTTCCATTTTATATTTGGTTTCTTCGTAGTTCACCGCATTCCGCTAGCAGTGTTTTGTGGATGTATGTATAGTGTGGTAGGTTTTATATCTTATAAATTTTATATAATTTTGTTTGGTAAGATGTGTCTCTAATATACCATTGGCATTCCAGGCAGCTACTTTTATGTCTTTTGTATCTTTATTTTTCCTTTGAAGCATTAGCTTTATTACCTACTGTTTCCTTCAAGTTTTGTTAATCTCTCGGAGATTATTTTTAGCATTTTTTCTTGCTCGGGCTATTTTTTCTGTTGTTCAAGTTTTGACTTAGGCCTTGTAGTACCTAGGTTGCCGAAACTTTTGTTCTGTTCACTTCTGTGAAATAGTAGGTACACAATGTAATTATTTACTGTTCTTACAAGTGTAGAATTTGGATTACAAACCAAGTATCTACACGCAAATAACGTATTCTTACTTTTGCGAGTTGTTTATTTAAAATCAGTCTAGAAATAGCTTGATTATCTAAAGTTCTTAGAATTACAGAAATAGGATTATAAACCAAAAATGGCGTAAATATCTTAATCTTACTTTGATGATATGTTTATTTCAAGTTCGTTAGTGAAATAGTATAATAAAATTATTTATACTTCTTTGAATTAATTATAATAAATCAAGAATGGAACATGTTAGATTAACGATGTCATCAGACGGTCTAATCACTAAAAGGTTAACAAATATTTTATATAACGTTTTCGCAAAGTAGGTTTACCCTATGTTTCTCTCTGAATCACCATATGCAATAGTAAAAACTGAACACTTATTTGCAACCAGTGTAATTTAAGGTTATTGTATTTTGGTCTACTAAATAAATTTCACATTGACAGTTAATACCATTTTCTGAAATTATGTAAGCATTAAATCTGTTATAATAGATCTTCTGACAAACAACGGGGTGGGTCAGCTAAGTTGTCTCCCCATAAAAGTGGTTGACGCAACCCAACATACATATAGCATGCTAATCCTAATTACTTTTTTATTTAATTAAATCGATAATTGTTGTTTATTGACAACAATACATAATGACCTCCAGAGAAGATTGTAATTATGAAATTTCTCTCAAAATTAATTTGTTTTGAAACCATCTTTATTAAATTGTGTTTTGTTACGCGATAAGGTAAAATTCTCAAACAACTATGAAGTAGTGAATAGGCACAACTTGCACTATTAGACACAAGAGCATCTGCAGTGGAAACGTGTTACCCAAATGTTTGGTAAGGGATAGCATAGCGGGTAACCATATTATTATACCACACTACTTCAATGAAAAGATAATTGGACAACCTTACTTGGATTTCCTACAAAATATTTTACCCGGATTGTTAGATGTAAAATTCAATGTACGCAAAAATGTAAATGACGAGGCGTGTACGTTAATTATAACTCACACGCTTGCTTGAGTCGGAAGATCGTTTTTAAAATAAGTGTATTTTGAAGATTCACTGTATTAAATAATTTTTGTCGCTTTCGACTTGTTTAGTTTTTACTACAGTACGATTGCGCCAATGCTTTTCTTGTTAGATACTAATGGATACAGGTGATTACTTTATTTTGTAACATGTGGCGCCTCTCTCCCACGAGGATTGATCACTATGGGAGAGTAGATCAACAACCCCCCTCATGGGGGAGGCCCTTGCCCAACTATGGGATGTTGCGGGCTAATAATAATGTAGGCTACACACATTACAGCTGTATGTAGTCCATAGGTATAAATAAATAAAAATCAAAATAGCTACGTAGAATGTACTAAAAAACTACAATGACACTATTTACTAATAAATAAAATTCAGTTTTGCAATAAGTACATTTGCAATATTTATTTCTTATACCTTAATCAAAACAAACACAGAGAAAGCTAAGATAGTATAAAATTATGTTGATATAACAATAAAATCAACAAGAAAAATGAATTAAATAAAAACAGAAAGAAAAACAGTAAGTAATGATATAATAAATGTCCAAACTGCTGTCCACATTCCTTTTCACATATAAGTCAATCCGTTGAAGAAGAGAATTTCTAACACCAGTTAGCATGTGTGCGGGATTGGCCTAGGTACATGATTCAATAATTCTTTCACGTAGTTTTTGCACAGATTCTACTGTTAAAAAATTGGTGGCAAAAATGTTAAAATAAAGCACCGCACTGCTCGAGTAGTAAACACAGACTATACTGCGGATTTATTAGTAGGTACATACACAGTAACACAAATAGAGGGCGCTACATGCTAAATATTGTGACAAATTCCAATATCTACAGTATTATGTTTTCACTTTATTTATTTAACTAAACTTCTTTACAGCAAATAAAACTTATTACATAGCACACAACAATTATTATCAGTTAACAGTGTCAAGTCCCGCCAATAACTGTAGCTCGGTTCTGCTCGGTTTCCTGGTGAGTTGGTCACTGCGAACTTAAGTATAGCCAACTTAACAAAAGAAATACATCACATACAGGACTTTCGTATACGTCGTTTTTTACTTTATCCCACAAAAGGGAAATCTAAAGGAGTAAAGTCCGGATTACGTGGAGGCCAAGGATGAATTTCACCTCTTGCAATTAATGTGTTATGGAATGTTTCATCCTGGTAGTTTCTTACAATTCTATGTAAGTGGGCAGCAACATAAAGAGGAATGTCTTCTAGAAGTTGAGGAAAAACATTTTCTAAAAAATGTAAATACATTTACCTATTTAAACTGCCCTCAAAGAAGTGGGGACCAACGATAAAGTTGTCAACATTACCATACCACACATTTACGGTAAACATTCTTTGAAAGTGTACTTGCCGAATGCAATGTGAGTTATCTTGAGAATAGAAATGGCAATTGTGTCTATTTACATACCCATTGTTACTAAACTTAGAATATTTCTCAAAACAGTGGACTAGTAGTAACTTTTTTTTTAAATTGGCAGAAATTCACTGGACGTGGGTCATCATCTTCAGTACGGTGTTGCACTAATGTGACGTGGTAAGGATGAAACCGGTTTGCTTCTAAAAGGTTAAATACTGCACTTTGGCTAAAGCATACAGTTCTTGCATCTGCTCGTTGGCTTAGATGGGGATTACTAGTTCGATGACTGCCGCTTCAGCTTCTACAGTTGTCACATGTCGTTGTTTCACCTTTGGCTTGTAAATCTGTTCATATTGTCGCAAATTTCCTCCAAACGCCTAAAGGCATTATGTGATGGAAGGGGTCTATCTGGGTATCTTTTTGCATATCGTCGTACTCCTAAGTCAAAATCCTAACCTCAAAATCAACATCATATCCATTTTCTCTCTGTTACTGATTGTGGTTACCACAAAAATCTATACAAATCAATAACTTTATACAGAGGTTTGTTATGTTTTGACAAAATAGTTGATATTTGCCTGTCCAAAGGACTCTTAACATAAAAACATATTTATTATAGCTAAAATGAAAAGTTAACTATGTATTTCATGCACATGTGAGAGGTGTAGCCTACCTACTTGTTACAACATAAAATGATCACACTGTATTATTAAGAACTCTATTTGATAAAAAGTATCTATGATCCGTTTCTATACTATTAAAAATCAAATTACTGTGACTAGTGTATGTTGGGTTGCCTCAACCACTTTTAAAATGAGGGTCAACTTAGCTGGCCGATTCTGTATTTCAGATTGTATTTTCTTTTTTTTTCTTGGATGGTTCACCTAGTCTGGGATTGAAATCAAAAAATTAAACGTTATCTTTATAAAGGAATTTTGATTGGTTTATATGTAGGTAACAACTCTTTATGATAGATGCTGGGTATATAATACAGGCTGATTCATTAACCTGTTTACCCTATAACTTCTTAACAAAGAAAGATAGAACCTACATTAATTAGAACATTTCTTCAGGAAATGACATCTAGTTTTCATTGCCAAAATTTCTAAACAGGCTAATGAATCACCCTGTATATTCCGATATTATATTGGTATTTCATAAAAATGAATTTTATTGTGTTTAATATTAATGTGTGTGCAACTTTCCTTGAGTTCATATCTTGTTATAACTATAACATAGGTAATTATATTTAGTTTAATGACCCTATTAATTTACTTAATACTTAGCTTAGTTTGCTTCCATAATTACAGGCATGTATGTAATTTTCTACAATCGAAGAACAATTTTTAGGCTTTGTAGAGCTTGAAAGGCCAAACGTATTGTCAAAGCCATTGAAGATTTTGTGACAAATTTCAACTTAGACCCTGATAAGTGTGTGGGGTTAGGCTTCGACTGGTGTTCCACCATGTCTGGAAAAGAAGGGGGCGTGCAGGCGATCTTGAGGTAAAAGCACAATTAAGCCTTGTATTTCCATTGCTCCTCGCACAAGCTAAACCTTGTCTTGAACGATTTAAACGTAATCCCAGATATTCGAAACTGTGTTGGAAATATCAAGGGGATAATCACAGCTTCTCGCGAGTTCGTTTTACGACGCAAGCTTATTGCGAACATTCCTAAATTGTGTGAGACTAAATGGTCAGAGAAGTACAAGAGCATCCGCGTTTTTAAGGATCACTTCGTCGATATTGTTGAAGCATTAGAGACATTACCTGAAGAGGGTAATACAGCAACAAGAAAAAATGCATATCAAATGCGTGCAGATCTTCATTTATTGTGTCAATAGCATTAATTGCGAAGTTTTCCTCTACACTGGAACCCGTAGCAAAAACACTTCAATTGAAGGCACTTGACATAGTTAATGCTAACCAGCACATTCAAACTATTCTCCTCATGCTAAGAGAGTATCGGGAAGATACGAAGAACGTCACAGCTGACGTTTTGAAGGAAGCAGGCGACATTGCAAAGCATTTGAATGTTGATATAACCGCCACTCGCGTTGCTGGTCGACAAATGCATAGAACCAACCCTCTAGTGGAAAATTCATCCGAATTTTGGAGAAAGCCTCTAATCATTCCTTACATCATATCATCTTTAGAAGTCAGATTTTCTGCAAACAAATTGTCTGTATTTCCATTGACACATTGTCATCCGAGTAACATGAGAGATGTTTCATTGGAAGAATGGAATGAAAGTACTTCATCTTGTGCAACTTTTCACAATTTGTAAGGCATCGAAGGAGAAACGGAATGGTGGTTCAAAATGTGGAATGCAGGGCGTTCATTCAGCTCCCTTTACCAAATTAAAACATGGCTTAGAAGCACTATTGGTGAGAATGGGTTAGTCATTCATCAAATGGGTTTTCGCAAACAAGGAAGAATTAGTTAGAAAATATGCAACTAATCCTGGCAAACTCCTGTTCAAAAATTAATTTTATTAATAAATAGTGTATATCTTTTGTAATTGTGTATTATTGCATGCTCCCCCCATGGACTCCCTTCCCACCTGAAAGAAGTTGGATTCAGAAAGCTGCCCCCCCCCTTCCGTTTTGAGCTGGATACGCCCCTGGTTGAGTTAAAATATAATCTAGATGTAGATGTGAAGACTTCATGTAAAAAGTTCAGATACTAGATCTAGCACCATTGGATCTATATAGTACTACCTAATATTGAGTGTAAGAAAAATCTCTTAGAAATAAAGATTTCTTGTACGTTTTGGTATACTATGATTTTATTTCAAAATTATATAAAAAATGACTCGTTACGAATTATATACACTTAACTGCTACTTATGTACATCAAAACAAACCTTTGGTTTTCTCCAGCTATCACACTTCGTATTACAGAAATATTTATACATACGCATTATACACCAAACATCGCCGATTTTTTCTACATATTCCTGAGCGTCCTAACTAACCTTCATGTCAAACAACATATTCATTCTAATCTAAGGCTCTTATCAAAAATATACACTTATTTATTATTATACAGTTTAAATAGGGATTGACTTATCTTTTACACATATTCAGGGGTAAACTGCAAACAATAATACTTGTTATTCTAGTTGAGATTGATCAAAAATTTTCAGTACGATAAGCTACAGGGACGTTCATTCAATATTTTGCTAGTTTTTGTAATTAGGCTCGTATGTCATACGACTTTTCTTCAGCTTGATGTACAAACACAACGAAAACATAACCTCAAACCGTTTGTATTTTATACACTAAGTAAGACCCATGCGCATTTTTCAACGTGATGGTTTGCAGTTCAGTCAGCTCTTCTCACTCTGCCCTACTTATTGTTTGGTGAAAGTTGGACAGAGTCAAAAGATAAGTTAAGAGTTGAAATCTAAACAGGTTTTGTTTGTTCACCAAGCCAAGATCAACAGTACAAGCCTGACAATAAAAAAAGAGTAGTTATTCAGAAAAGTTATATAAATGTAGCCCTTAACTATGTTTTGCGATAGGCTAACATATTGACAATAATTATACAGTCTTCTAAGTAATATTTTACACAAAACCTTTGTAATGATACTTAATCTAAAACATATTATCTATCTATACAGTTATATACAAAGAGATCATACTGAAACATTGCATTTAAATTTACACAGCGACTATTTTACTAGGATCTACTTTAACTCTAACAAACATAGTGTCGTCTTTCATAAAATGTCTTTTCTTCAGCATCTCATGAGAGACAAACCTGGGAAAACCAAAACCCAAAGAGTCCGGTTCTTTGCTTGGCCTTTGGAAATTCTTCCAGGTTGGGTCTGGAATGAAACTTTCCATGATGTTACAAGCTTTTTCGGGACACGTTGATTGGTCAAAAAGTGTAAACGACACTGAATGGGCAAATGGCCAACGCAGCAAAGCGTCGTACTCTCCAGGAAGAATTTTTATGTACACTGAAATGTGGGTGTCTTCTCCAGCTCCATTTCCGTTTGGAAATAAAGATGCCTGTAAAGAATTTCATTAGGAATTTGTTTTTGTTATGGTCATGTAGCGCTTACTTGAAGTTTGTAACCATATTGACTAGTATAAAACGGTGGGGAAACCAGTTCCATTCCTTCTTTGGTCCTTGCCTCGGTCATCTTGGCCGAAAAGTCACTAATTTTCCAAATCAGAGTCCCAGAATAATTGAGAGAGAGCCTGGAAAGGGCACTTTTGAGTGAAGTAATTTGATGCTGTTGTTTGGTCACCAAACTGCACATAAGTGATAAGTGTTGTTGGGAGTTTTCCTCTAGATGCTTTTCCATTGAATATCTAGGCCCCTATTAAATAACACCTACAATTAAAATCCACCCAATGGTAATATATATTCACTTCATACCTTAAATCTACAACCGGCATCTTTGAATGTGCAACTTAAAAGAGAGCTGGTGCAGTGGTCTTTCAAATGCAGTTCCATATCTTCTCTTATTAGACCACTAGATTCACATCTGTTGGGGCACACTACAGGAACGCGACCACATTTGGCATGGTGGGCCGTCATGGTGTCTGCGACAAAATCCTTCTTGCAGTATCTGCAAGCCACCAAACGTTTGAAGCATTCTCCACCTTTGTGCTGGCTCAGAAGACGCCGTTGGACTTTCATTCCACACTTGTTTTCACAGTATGTTGGTTCATATCCACAATTTCCAATGTGATTCTGAAAATAAAGGAAGATAATTAATTTGGGAATGATAGAATTCAATCCCTAATAGTTTTTAGGACTTGAGCTTGAAGGATGGAGATCTCCAGCCTTCTTGTACTTGTATACAAACGATCTACAAGAATAGTTGAACTCTAACACAGGTATTGTTAAAGATCGTTAATAGTTAATAAAAATATATCATAATTAATTAGTTGTATTCTGTTATGGTTTAATAAGGAAGGTATTAATTGCTACCGATGTATTTGCATAGTACTCACTTTCAATATGCAAGTATTAATTAAATATGTTTTATTCGTTTCATTGGTAATATTTGTCTTGTTCAATAGGGAGAAGCACCTTGAAGGTTTGAAGGAATGGAGGGTTAGAAGTATGTTTATTGGAAGGCCGAGTTCAACAGTACAACACCTATGTAAATGTTTCGGATTTGTTTAAATAATATTCAAAATCAATGTCTTTTTACAAAATAATTGAATTTCTAAAGAAGATAGACGATCAAAAACCCATTAAATTTAATAACAACAACGCTACAATGCTACAATTTATTGATATTTGATTTCAGGTATATACAGATACAATAATGTGATTATGTAAAATCCGTGAGCAATGTGATAAAATCTATAGTTTCTTCAAGATTTATTGCTTTGGTTTCTTTGAAATAATTACAATTTTGACCATGGAAAATTCATAATTAGTTCTTTAAATAGCTCAAAACAGTAATATTTTCCTTGTACGGAGTTTTTTCACGGTTATCTTGTTTTTGTTTATTGTTTTCGTGAATAATCGCCTTTTCTTTGATAACAGACTACATGTATACAGAACATTTCACGAGAGAATAGTCTAACAGTCAAAAAATAGGCAACCCAATATACCTTCTACAAGGTACAGCAAAATGCAAAAAATGTGGGTCACTTATAAAACCAGGCTTAGATTTTACGAAAATGTAGCATTGTACGCGTTTTTACTTTCCCATACCTTATAGGTATAGGGTAAGTATTGAAATCATGAAAATTTTCGAAATCGAGATTTTAACGGATATATCCGTTTTGGGTCTCTAGGAACCCAAAAAAGTGGTTTTTAAAAAATGTCTGTCTGTGGGTGGGTACGTACGTATGTACGTACGTATGTACGTACGTATGTGACGCTCCTACAGCCGAAAGTATTGTTCCGATTTTGATGCGCTTTGGAATGCGGGGGTGTATCGAAAATTCATCGAAAAAATAAGCTTTTCAAAAAAATCCGAAACCGGAAACGGAAGTTACGCATGTTTTTTTGGTATCACTTTTTTCGTGATTACAATTTTGAAACTTTTATCGCGGATAACGATAGAGGGTCATAAGACAAATCTGTTAGTTTTTTTCCGAACTCGCTAGCTTTAAAATGAAGGGCGCTATGATTTTTTGAAAATTTTGAGTTTAACGCCCAATTACTCGAAAACGGATGAATCGATTCAAATGATTTTTATTTCCTGAATAGTATATGAAGGGTAAAATGAGGTGATATAAAAAGCGTTTTAAAATTTATAAGGGGCCTAAATTACGAATTTTCAAAATTTTGGAAATTTTCAAAAAATTATTTCTCAAAAACTGCTCCAAGGAATTTTTTTAAATTTCATATGTCGATAGACTTCGCAAGGGGCTATCGATATGTTTTTTGAAGAACTACGTAATTTTCCTGTGGCGCCCTCTACGAAGCTTGGAAATTTGAAACTTCAAACTCCTTTAATTAATAAACCAAAAAAGATAGGAAGCTGGGGTTTTCACTGAATCGCTCAGTACGTAATGGAGCATATGAATATGCAAAGAAATATTACACTCGTGGATATATGTAAGCGCACCGGCCCCCTCCCCCCTCTTTTTTAGAAAATATATTTTTTTTATTCTAACGGTTGTTATTTGTTTGCGTCAAAGAATCTTTTTCCGCGAAAATAAAAAAATCGATTTTTTTTGCCCTACAAAATATAATTTCCAGGGACTTAGAAAATTTTACCTAGGTAGCAATAGCGATCGGTACTAGTTAGACCGCGCGACGGCCTAGCGGTACGGACAGCCCCGCGCACTTTGGTTCAGAACCATTGCCATACTGTCGCGCTACATTCATTTCTTTAACCGGTATTACAACAAGTTATAAATTATTTATCAAAATTTTGTATTTAATACTTAATTTGATATATATAATTATTATTTATATATATATATATATATATATAATTTGAAATAAAGATGATATGAACAGTTTCCAGTATGGGAAAGTCCAGGGAGGCAGTCGCGTCCACTTATTATATGTTAAATCTTTGTCAAATGCAAATTCAATGGTGTGCCTGCTTGTTTTGACTGACAATAGGTGACAGTACAGAACAACTGTATAAAGCCATGCTTATAAAACAAAATATTAGAGTCCCAAATTTTTCGCATTTAACTGTACTGCGACTATTTATTGGCAGTATTATTGATTCGAGATGCCAGTTTGATATGGTTGACCGTCTACTTCTAAATGAATAAATTGTTATACTAAGACTCTACCTACTCTTTCATGATATTTAACAAAATACATAAAATTAGTTATTTATAAATAAGATTTTGTTGTTTTCGTTCACACTTACTGTATTTATAAGTTCAGTAGAATAAAACACTAAATGTATCAAACAGGAACTTCTGAATCATAGCATCTCCAATAAAAATTTGTATATGGCTGTAGCTTGACATATGCATTTTGGGTTGCCCACTTTTCAAATAGTAGGCTCGTACTCTCCCGTGAATCACCCCGTTTATGCATTTGTATTTAAAAAAGCAAGGCTGATGTCACTTTCTGTTGTTTCCAGAAGCGTCAAATGGGGTTTGATACGTGAAGTAGAAAACGTTGTGTTAAATCAATTTTGAAATTTGTTATAGAGAATAATGAAAACGAGTGCATTATTTTGGAATATGTACACGGAATTTCGACCTCGGTGTCTCTTTCTGCCGATCACTTTTTCTTTTCGATTGCTTCCTTTTTTTCGATCAGATTAACTGTTTTGATTTGTTTCTGTTTATCTCTCATTTTGAGGCAGCATACATTATGTGCAATATTCTTCTTTTTAGAGTTATGTATCTCTTATGTGACGTACCGATCTTCTGTCCTATGCCTGTGTTGCGCGTTTACCAAAGTGCCATCCCATAAGAGGCCTACAGCTATACCGTGGGCTCCGAACCACGGAAGTGTAAACACTTCTACTCTAGAGAAATTTGCTAGGCATAATATCTCGCTGGTTTGCCATTGCCTTGCGACGATGTGCAATATATGACTGTATAATTCTATAAAATACTAAACCATTTGTGTTTATGTATAATAAAAGCTGCCATACGTCACATTTTCCACACCCCAGAAAAGGATGTTATCGGAAGAAACTAGTAAGTTTAATCCAGGGTACTGATCATGTATATTTGCTTCACAGTTCTGTTTGTCACATCATGATTGATTATATTATGTTTATATTAAGAAATATTTATAATGCTGATGATGGTGACGTTCGGGTTGTACGGTCAAACAAATCCTGATATGATTGTGCGTTCTAAAACGTTCCAGGTGATGTTAATTCGTTTAATTAAATCTCTGTAATTTCAGTAATTACGGTGAATTACAAAATTAAGAATTGTTTTTCATATATTAGGTTTCTCGCACCATTCTAATTTATAGGCTTTCAATTTGATCTTTTTTTTCCTTTTTTCGTCTCCCCCTTTTTCTTTAATAACGTTTCCTATTAATCACTCCCTTGAACACTTCCTGCGTCGAGCTATATCTCCTCTCTGTATTTTTCATTTGAACATTCTTTACCGATTGTGTACAATTATGGAAAAAATTGTTGTTAATTGGGTAAGTGCAAGTACTCAAAGTATCGTACATTTTTTCAGAACATTTGTAATTTCCATAACAGAACATTGTAAAATAATTCTAGTATCGTAACTTATCGTTATCCGTTGTGTCTCCCCAGTAATTTCTATTCTCTCCTAGACCTTTTTGGACTACATTTTATGTAGCTTCCTGTCTTCACTACGCTTTCTTAAGATTCCATTTTCAATTCTTTCTTAATATATCTGTTTTTTTCCTCTCCTCATTGTCCTCTTACTGTTCTACTGTCTATTTCAATTTCTTTTCATTTCTTCTATACCATTTCTGCTACTAGTTGCAGTATTTTACTCGTATGACTTTCCCACTCTCTTCATATTCGTCGTTCTACTTCCCTCTTCTTCCCTAGTTTATAGTATTCGTGGATATTTGCACTGCTTCCTTTTTTGTTTACGTGGCTTATTTTCTTATCCTGCTATTCTTATATCCCCCTTAACATACCATTTTTCCTTTCATTTTCACTTTATAGTAATAAACGATTTAGTTTGCAGTATACTATTTACAAGAAATGTGTAAATATTACAAAGTTTAAGAACTAAAAATTTTCTACTTGTCGCAAGGTATTCGTGGAAGCCTCAGCAGAAGAATTTCGCTTTTGCATTCAAACTTTAGCTTGCACTTCACGTATGTACATCGTTAAGCATTAACTTTCAAAGCACACACTCCTTATCCATTTACACTTTCACACCCCAGCGTCAACCATCTGAAATACCCAGAGATTTATGTAAGCAAGTAGGTTTAAATGTAAATTCAAGAGCTTAAAATGTTTTCATGGTATGTTTACATGTTGGGTGTCTGCGTAAGTCGTTACGCTTTTTATTTATTTTTTCCGACTCCTGCAATGCATTTGGGAGATCGTTTATCTTCGCTTCCGCATTTAAAACAAGCCAAGTGGTTTAAAAATATTCCTAAAAACTTACTTCTAGAGATTCGCCAGTGAATTCCTTGCTACAAAATTCACATCTGGCTCTTCTGAGCGGACACGTATATTTGAGATGATCTTCCATCAAGACTCTCGGTATCTGTGCTCCACAATTGCTCGTGCATGGCTTTGCGTCGTGTTTGCATGCATTCAAGTGCGCCTGAAAAAAGGAAAAACATATTAAAATATTGTGGGAAACATTCCAATTTAGTGTTCCAAGGACGGATGTCGGTTGGCAAGAGCTAGCAATATTTATGTGCATTTTTAGATTGCACTCTGGGTCACCTTAACTTCCTCAGAAGAAACCGTTAATGAGTTAGACGAGGCTCCAGGCTATGAAACGCGAATAGAGATTGGCGTGGATGTGTGGAATTTGAAAAAGTTTATGTTAATATTTTTGAAATTAGTTAATGTTTTGGATGAATTAGCTTTTATTTTACGTGGTAGTCTTAAAATTGCAATAATTAAAAGTGATATTATATTCCATATCTAGAGCTTTAGCGTACCATTGAAAAATTATTCGAGTAACCAGCCAGGTTGGCCTTCAGGTTTAGAAACAGGAGAAAAATTTAACTAATGAAAGCTAGCTTGTTTAATGCTATTTTAGCAGACAGTTTATATTGATAATACTAGCGTGTTGAAGAAGGAAATACGTATCCAGTTACGCAGAACCGTTCACAACAATATCTCTAGAAACTAGAAAGTTTAAAATTACAATTCGTTCCAGTGTACACTGGAAAATAATCAATTTGTAATAATTAGGGCGAGTAAAATATTGAGCTATTATTAATAAAGAATTCAATTTTCTTATTAATATTCCAGATTTTATTCTATGGAAAGTTTGCTATATGCCGACGCAATGGAAATCCTATGTTGCTGAAAACAATTTTAGAAATCAGGCATGAGATATTGTGCAATTCTAGAAAGCGAAAACACAAATTTCATACTAAAAATGTTAATTGCTAGAGATGAAATGGATCTGCTTGTTTGATGATTAAAAGTTATAATTAATTTAAGATAGATATCAAAATATTTACTATTTGTATTGCTTCTTGTTTAATAAATTGCTATCATGTCAACATAAAACCATAGAATTTTAATATAGTTTTAAGTTTTGGAAAGTCAGAATAACGTGTTTAATAGTTGGGGACTTTATTTCGGGCAAAGTTAATAGAAAGATGTAGGAAATCGTTCTAAAATTATAAAAGTCAGAATTAAGTCTTCCGAATCTTGGAGAAGTAAGACATAAGTATCAGGAAACTCAGAAGATCGAGGGAAGTTGTCAGGGCAGTGGAAGCCTTATAGACAGGTTCTGCAGAAGTTACGAAAGTCACCAGAATATTGGGAAACTTAACAGGAAGCCCATTGAAAGTCCACAGAAGATCTAGGGAAACCAGATGTAAGTTAAGAAACTAGAAACATTAAAAACAGAGAATTGTGGAAATCTTCTAAACACTAAAATCAAAAAAATAAGTCATCGGAAAGCCGCGAAAGTCAAAAGAAAGGCGAGAAGCTAAAGGGAAGTCTTAAGGAGGTTAGGGGAACGTCCTTGAAAAGTTAGATATGTCAGATAGGATTCGTTCGGAAGTTGTGCAAATCAGGGAGATTGTTGTTCAACACTTGGTGAAGTAGAAAAGCAAGATATTCCAAACTTTTGTGGAAGGTTGGTTGGAAATGACAGGGTAGTAAGAAAGTCAGAAAGAATAGAGAAACGAGTATCAAGTCTTGAGAAAGCTAGAGTGAAGTTGTGCAAATCAGAGAGATTGTTGTTGAACACTTGGTGAAGTAGAAAAGCAAGATATTGCAAACGTTTGTGGAAGGTTGGTTGGAAATGACAGGGTAGTAAGAAAGTCAGAAAGAATAGAGAAACGAGTATCAAGTCTTGAGAAAGCTAGAGTGAAATTCTGAGGAAATATGCGAGTGCTCGAAAAAAGCTAATAGAAAATTCAGGCGTCGATGGTCCATCGTTTAGAACTTATGGATGTTAGCGGAAGGTAATCGGAAAGTTACAGAAAAGTCCTCGAAAACTTATGGAAGTTAGGAGGAAGCCTTTAGGAAGCTGGGGAAGGGAAGTTAGAGGGATATCTTCAGAAGGTCTTCTGTAAGTTGCAGAAATTTTAAGAAAATGTGTAAGACGCTGAGAGCAACATGTTGGGAAATCTACAGAAAGTAATGGATAGTAATAGATTTTTTAAAGGTAGGCAGAATAAGGTTTTGGCTAGATTAGGGGAACGTTCCCGGAAAGTTCCAGGAAAGTTATGGAAGTTACAAAGATAGTCCTGGGGCAACTAGAAAGAACTCCTAGAGAAGTAGTGCGAAGTAGTGGAATGTCTTCCTAAAGGAGGGGAAATTTAGAAGCCAGAAGGAAATCTTCCGGAATACATAGAAATTGAGAGAACGATTTTGGGAGGAAAGTTAATGGTAGATTTTATGGAAGTTAGAGCGAGGTCCTGGAGAGGTTAGAAGAAAGTCTCCAGAAAGATATGGAAATGAGAAGGTAATCCTGGCAAATTAGAAAGAACTTCTCTGGAATGTTATGAGAAGTAGTGGAATGTCTTGTAGAAGGAAGTTAGGAAGTTCTCCGGAACATATACAATTTCATGGAAAATTGTTTGGAAGGAATGTTTATGGAATGTTATATAGAAATTTAAAACAAGGTCCTAAAAAGGTTAGAAAAATGTCTCCGGAAAATTCTGGAGGTCAGGAGGTAGTCCTAGGAAATTAGAAAAAACTTACTTGGAAATTAGTGGAATGTTTTGCTGAAGGAAGCGAAAGTCGGAAGCGGGAAGAAAATCCATAAATTCTGGGAAACTTTTTGGGAAGTTAAAAGAAGGCGTTGCAGGAAAATCCTTATAAAGTTATGGAAATTAATAGAATGTCTGGTGGAAGTTAGAGCAAGGTTTCAGTAGGGGTTAGAAGAATGTCCCCGGAAAGTTATGGAAGTTGGGAGGCAGTCCTAGGAAATTAGAAAAAATTTTTTTGGATAGCTATGGTAATTAGTGGAATGTCTTGCTAAAGGAAGGTAAGTCCGGAAGCGAGAACAAAATCTATAAGTTTAGAGAAAGTTGTTAGGAATTTAAAAGAAGGCGTTATAGGAAAATCCTTATAAAATCGTGGAAATTAATAGAGTGTCTGGTGAAAATTAGAGCAAGGTCCAGGAGGGGTTAGAAGGAAGTCCCCGGAAAGTTATCGAAGTTAGGAGGTAGTCCTGGAAAATTTGGAAGAACTCCTTTTGAAAGCTATACGAATTAGTGGAATGTCTTCCGGAAGGAAAGAAGGTTTTTAAGCGCCAAAGAAATCCTCCAAAATGTATAAATGTTTGGAGAAAGATTTTGGGGAGTGAAAGTGTTGTAGGAAAATCCTCATAGAGTTATGGAAATTATTAATGGATTGCCCGGTGGGAGTTAGAGCAAGGTCCAGTAGGGGTTAGAAGAAAGTCCCCGGAAAGTTCTGGAAGTTAGGAGGTAGATCTGGAAAATTCGGAGGAACTCCTTTGGAAAGTTATCCGAATTAGTGGAATATCTTGCAGAAGCAAGAACAGTTCTTAAGCGCCAAGGAAATCATCCAAAATTTATAGAAGTTTAATGAAAGTTTTTGGGGAGTGAAAGTGTGTGAAAGCAGGAAAATCCTCGCTAATTTATGGGAGTTACTGGTATAAGGATCTCGGAAGGTAATAAAGAATATCTCGAAAACTAAGAGAAATTAGGCAATCTTTCGCAAAGAAGTATCTGTATGTTTACATTTCTGCTGATGCTCTCTGTATATTGGTACTTTTGGCAATAGAAATATACGGAGCGTAATCGAATAATTTCTTGAGAAATCAATGGATGGAAATCAGATTTAATCCTCATAAGTTAGGCGATTCAAAAATGTGGACATATGTGTATGTATGTACATTCCATTATTCAGAACAAGAATACATATGTATTTGAAATTCAATGGACGAAAAATATATTTTATATTTATTAATGTAAAATTTTTAAAAAATCAAATAACATCGCACTCACCTTAAGTTTTCTCAGTTCATCTGACCACTTACAGCCTTCTTTGTGGTGAATACAATAAACGACTGAACTCATGATAGACTTTTCAGAGTCCGGATCTGGGTATATCTGTAACAATGAAAGTTTCGTGATTAGCAGATAAAAACAAGTTCTGGAAAAGACGTTTGGTGGACACAGCATAAAATTATAGAATTTCTACATGGTGTTTGTTGCATTGTTTAACCAGTTTTATATTCATATGACGTAAGCTTCCAACAGTCGAATTATTACTGAACGCAAAAGCGTGATTTTACTGAGTGAGTATGTTGCAGTGAATCACAATGGTTAGTTGGTGGTTTTCTGCTAATGAATCCGAGAAAATTCAAAGAAATTGTTGCGTGTTAATCTTAATTTAAAAATAGAGTTAATACCCTCATTAAACAGGTCAATAGGATTAAATAAAAAAATTAATTTGTCAGTTTGAATTTGAGTTAAGAAAATAGGGAACCTTTTTTTTTGGTATAACATTAAAAATTGGATTTATTGGAAATTATTTTAAGGATTTTTCCCCTGATCATGGAATTTAATATGAATATTTTCTTTTTTCTCTAGGGGCTGCTTATGAAGCAACGTTGCTTGTATTTGCTCTGTTAGTTGTTTCGCTCAAGTAGGCTGTGAAGGACTGCGAAAGACCCAAATGTTTCCAAATTTGCTATCGTACTTCTCCAATGCTTCGTTTCACATTATATTTACTGGCACAATTATTTCTTCATTTGCACCAAGAATCAGTTGCAAGATCTGTAAGCATAGTAATTTTCTTACTGACGTCTATTTGCATAATTATTCGTTTGTACACGCATAAAATGTAAAATTTGAACTTAGATCCGTGTTATATTTCATTGCCGCTCTCATTACGCCGACCTAGACGCAAAAGTACATTTCCTTTCCTATAAGCTAAAGCACCCGCAATTGCAACCTTAATTACTCTCGTCCGGGGTCTATTAAAAGAGGGTTATTTATCGATTTTAATAATTCATAACATCCTCTCAGCTATCTATTAAAATAAATGCTAAAGACAGCAGTGACCCCATGCGAATCTCGGGTCCATCAGCGTTAAATCACCACCCACGCACCCAGACGAGCATGAGGCCCAAAATTACCAGAACGCTCACCTGCAGCAGATGTGCCCCACCGACTCTAGAAGGCAAAACGACTACTTTTTTGCTGATAAAATACGAATTCTACTGCTTTATTGACGGCCAAAACCGCGCGTGGGTGTATTCTTTCTTGAACCGAAATGGGGAACTTGTAGGTTTTTAGGTTGACAGAATCTTGGCAATAAACACTTTGCCAGCCATTAATAAAATTAAAATTGGTTGTGGTATCAACCTGAGCTATGCGTGGAATTCCAATCAGTTAACAGCAAATTGTGACGTCATAAAATTGTAAGCATGGCATCATGCGAAAATGCATAAGCCAAGTTTAGAGGAAATACTTGGCAAATAATTTATAAACCTGCCGAAGACAAAAGCTTTTTGTATATGAAATATGTCCGAAGGGTGAGTAATATATAAATTAGATTCTATTCTTTGAGTTAAAATTTTGTAATGAATATGTATAAGGCACAAATGTTTTTAATGTATAGGATATGTTTAAAGGGCGAGTAATATAAATTAGACTCTATTTTTCAGTTTATTCGTTTAAGATTCTAATGATTATGAATAATGCACAAATGTTTTCGACGCATAAAAAATGTTTGGAAGGCGAATAATATAAATACGTTTCTATTCTTTAGATATCAGTTCAAATTTTTGTAATTATTATGAATGATGACCAACTGCTTTGCCATGTATAAAAAAGTTTGAAGGGCAAGTATATATTATAAAGTAGATTATATTCTTTAAGTATGAATTCAAATTTTTGCAATAATTATTAATGATGTACAAATGTTATTAGTTCAATGTTTGTAAGAATTATGAATAATACACAAATGATTTTAAGTATAAACTAGATTTGAAGCGCTAGTAATTTAAATTCTTTAAGTATTATTTCAAGTTTTGTAATGATTGTGAATAATGCACATGTTATCAAGTACAATATATGTTTGAAGGGCAACCAATATAAATACGATCTTAGTTTTTAAGTATTAATTCCAATTTTGTAAAGATTATGAATAATGCCCAAATGCTTTAATCTACAAAATAATGTTTGAAGGACGAATAATGTAAATTAGATCCTATTCCTTAAGTAGTAGTTCAATTTTTGTAATGATTATAAATAGTGCACAAATGTTTCAAAGCTACAATATATGTTTCAAAGATGAGCAATATAAATTCGATCTCATCGATTTTAAGTGGAAAATTTGTTTGTAAAGCGAGTAATATAAATTCGATTCTATTCGGTGAGTATTAGTTCAATTTTTGTAATTATTATGAATAATGCACAAACGTTTTTAAGCTACAATATGTGATTCAAGGATGATTAATATAAATTCTATCTTTTCGATTGGAGCTTTAAGTATTAGTTTAAATGTTTGTAATAATACACAAATGTTTTTAAGTGTAAAATTTGTTTGTAGGGCGAGTAATATAATTTCGATTTTATTCGTGAAGTATTAGTTCAATTTTTATAATGATTATGAATAATGCACAAATGATTATAAAGTAGATAATATGTTTAAAGGACGAGTAATATAAATTTGATTATATTCTTTAAGATTACTTTATATTTTTGTAATAAATACACAAATATTGTCACTGTACGAAATATGTTAGAAGGATGAGTAATAAAAATTCGATCCTAGGATTTAAGCATTAATTTCAGTGTTTGTCATGGTTATACATAATTCAGAAAAGATTTTAAGTGTAAAATATGTTCGAAGGACAAGATAAATTCCATTTGTGCATTATTCATAATCATGACAAACATTTAAACTAATACAGAATAGTATCGAATTTACCTAACAAATGTTTCTAGGGCAAGTAACAGTCAATTCTACATTTGTGAAGTATTAGTTTAAATGTTTGTAATGATTATAAATAAACCACAAATGTTTAAGTACAAACTATTCTTCAAAGTATTACTTCACATTTTTGTGATGATTGTGAATAATGCACAAATGTTTTTTACGTACAAAATACGTTTGAATGGCGAGTAATTCACATTCGATTCTGTTCTTTAAGTATTATTTCACATTTTTGTAATGAATATGAATAATGCACCAATGCTTTTAATGTATAATATAAGTTTGAAGGACGAGTTATATAAATGCTTTAAGTATTACTTAGTTTCAAATTTTTTAATGATTTCATTGAAAATTCGATTTTATTCTTTAAATATTAGTAGATATTTTGTAATGGTCTAGGAATATTGCACAACTACTAATAATTAGCGAGATAATAATATAAATTCGGTTATATTATTCAATTAGTTCAAATATGTGCGATGGTCTATGAATAAGGCACATAGAATATGGTGAAAGCAAGCACCAACCAAATTTTAAAGAAAGGCAATTATTTAAATTTAGTTGTTAAGATCTAAAGAAAAAGAGAATTGTTAAAATAGAAAAAAGTATTTAAACAGTAGAATAATCCGTGAAAGTTGTACTTTCAAGCCCGAGTTTGGATAATAGCAAGAACAATTTTATTTGCAAGTTACTGAGTAACTTAGTTACTTTTCACCTTCGCATACAGTCAATTTGGAAAAGTTATAATTGGAAAAAGTAATTTTCTTTCGAAACTTAAAGAAAGATTCCAGATAATGGTTGCATTCTGTCAATGATGTAATCATAGCACTAAAACTAGTATGTTTTTTGTTATTAAATGCTATTATTGACAAACGACATGAAGGTTTCCAAAAAATTGCACCTCACACAGTATATGCTATTTCTTAGGATAAGATATATATTATGTCATAAAAAAACTGTTTAGATTGATAGTTTTTAGAACGTTTAAAAAGTAACCGGTATTTTTGTTACGTTTTATTAATAAAAGTTTAATAAAATCCACGTTATCTGGAGGTTTACTTCTTTTTCTATATCCGCTAGAACAGGAAGAGGAAGGCCCATTCGCTACGTATTATAATTGCTGTGGACATTCACATTAGGAATGTAAAAATAATAAATCTTGAAAACATCTTTTGTTAAATGTTACAACTATGACTACTTTCTCTTCATTTTTGTAACCTTATCTCGGCTGCAAAATAAGCAACAGTTTGATCTCGTGTTACTTCATGCCTACAGATGTAATTAATTAAAGTTGATGTAATAAAACCTGGAAGTATGCGATGTATTAGAAATTTTTGTTTGATCACGCGGAAGTTGATCGGTAATTACATAAGTTTACAAAAGATTCTCCCAAATAGACTCGCAGAATATTTAAATCTAAAAGAGCGAGATTATTGCAATATTTTAAACATTAATATTTGTAACCTTGTTTTTTATACCACTAGGATATTCTTATATGGCGGAGTATACAAAATTTATTTAACTTACGTTCATGTAAGAAGTGTTACCCATGCTCATCCCACTAAGCTTGGTGTAATCTTCATTAAATTAGCATTAAAAATGTATGTGCACTACAACCAACTTCAGTGATAATTTTATTTGGATTTTAAATTAAATTGCTTATGGCTCATTCAAAGAAATTAATAAAGAATATCTAAATAATATCGTTGAGCTACGCCACTGCTTTATACTATCAGTTATTTCCTCGGACGTCATTTATGGGTTGTGGGAGAGTTTTTCATTCGTGCTGTTCGCGGAGAAAACAGTACAACGCGAAATTGCAGTGTTGCGGAATGATGTCATCTGCGACAGCCTCTGGCCAATAACCTGGCAATTTTTCCTTCAGCAGGTGTGTGACATTCTAAATTTCATGCTGTGGGCGAGCACAGAAAACTGTTTTGCTCTCGTCACGACGAAGAACAAACAGTTCCTGGCTAGCGCCTACTGCAAATTCGAAATTGCACGTCTCATAAATTGTTGATTTACCTACTTTTATTTGGGCCAAAGGATTTTAAATTGGCACCAATTAAACCAATTATCCCAAGATAAAAGTCTGAAGACTGCCTTGAGGTTTGGACTTCAAAACGCAAATGGCGTACAACAAATAGAGAATCAATTATGAGGAAATCATTTTTCATATAATAGGTTCAATTTGCGATTGAACTATTTGAACAATTTCTAGTTCATCATCAAATGCAGAATTATTTCAGACACGTGAGTTTCTAAAAAGGGCATTCTACGATTTGTTGGTCCTTTTGAGCCGGAAAATTAAATACTGAATATCATAATGTTGTTCTCTTTAACCCTTTGGTTCCCATTTAGAAGTAACACTACGAATTATACATTTCATTATTGATTTTATTTGGCATATAATCAAGAGTTTTAAATTCTAATAGTATTGTTTCACAAACAGTTATTCTTGCTCCATTACCGGTAAATGAGAACTGCCTAAAGATGACCCATGTATGACTCAAAAAGCATCGACTATTCATGAAGCATCATAAAGCACCTTTCAACATGATCCTCTCTCATGACAGAATAATACATTGTCAATTTAGACGAGCTAAAGGAAATTAGATACACTTGCCGCATCTGGGTGGCATGTTTTACTTATTTTCATTCTTTTGTGTAGCGAACTGTCTGCCATGGAATTTGTTCATACTCCGTTGTGTCTCTTTCTCACGGGTCTTGTAGTGTTGAACCGATTTGAGCGTGCGCCTGACAAGTGAATTTATTGTTTTATTACCTTACGGTTGCCGCTTCTTTGTGTTAATTTTATACGAGCTACCATAGTTTAAACTGAAAAATACGCGTGAGTCACTGGCTATTTTGCTATTAAGAGATAATTTCTTTAACTCTGATGTGAGGGTTTGTTGGCATAAAGAAAATTATATGTTAGGGAAAATAAAGGAAACTACAGTGTGCTAAAAAAACTAGACTGTTGCCACCGTCGGAATAATTGTTGATAAGTTGCTAAAATTCGTAATTGCCATGAGACTGTCATTGTAAATTAAAGTTGACAGTAACTAATCAGTCATACGATTTTATTTATCACACTGTATATAGTATTAGTAATCACGAAAACATTTCCAATAGATATTAATAAACAAATTTGTCGAAGAAATATTCCAGAAACTTAATCGTTATCTATGACAACGGTTTACAATCCTTTTTACGAATTTCTTACATAGCATTATCTAGTATTTAGAACAACGGAATTCCCTTAAATTAGGTTTAATAATATTTAAGTATTTTTCATCGGATACATTTTCCGGCGGCCGTGGGCTAGAGGTTACCGCGTTAGACTTCTGCGCCGAATGTCCTGGGTTCAATTCCCACTACCGTAACATCGGATTTTTAACGGCTGTTCTCCCTCGCAAGGCAATGGCAAACCAGCGAGGTATTCTCCCTAGTATATTTTCTCTAGAGTGGAAGTGTTTACACTTCCCGTGGTTCGGAGCCCACGGTAAGCTGTAGGTCCTCTATTTCTGTGGTACTTTAAACGCGCAACACAGGCATAGGAGAGAAGATCACTACGTCTCGTAAAAGATAAAACACGCGAAGAGATATTTTTCCTATTCCTACATTTAATTTGATGCTGTGTACTTTTACTGTATTACTTTAAAGAATATATTTAAGAACTTATCAAAACACAGGTTATATATTGATGGCATTGTAACATGTTTTTTTAATTTTACGTCAAAGTCGGCGCTGAAAAGTTCATTGTGAACGTACCACATATCAGCTGTTTCAACCTAACCTCACTTTTTACGTTTGTGCCGTTTCTTAGCCTCCAGTTTGAAAAATCAGTTTTTTGAAGACTAAATTGTGTATTCCGTTAGTGAAATACGTAACTACAGTACAGTTTATGTATGAATAATTGTAATTGAGACACAATCTCTTTTACAGAACATTAATTTCACTGTCTGTATTCTCTATCTGTCGGTTGTTTGTTGGCGACGTAATTTCTTCAAATAAAATGGTTTTGCCACAGGAATATAAAATTGTCTCAACAAGTTCAGTTGTCAATTAGCACACGCCACAAAATATTATAAAAATAAAAAAAATGATATAAATATTAAAGAAAGATGTCCACTTGTATCCCTACCGTTTGCAGTTTGTACAACAATTACATGAAGCAGATTATCCTCAGCGTGTCGAATATTGTCAGTGGTTCTTAAATATCCTCAATGATGACTTAATGGAGAAACATTTTTACAGGGACGGGGCCTGGTTTTATTTAGATGGATACATTAATTCCCAAAACATGCGTTTATTGAGTTCGGAGAAGTCTAGTTTTACGACAGAAACACATCTTCAAGGCGTAGAATAATTGAACTATATATTTTTGAAGGTAAAAGTAATACAAAAGAGTTTATTTGTTGAAAATTCAACGAAGATTTTTCAGGCACCCTTACTGCAGGAAGGTATCGAGAAGAGATCTTACGGCTCTTTTTCGAAGAGCTTCATGGCGATTAACTCAGATTTGGGTTTTTCCAACAAGACGGTGCCACTGCGCGCACAACACACGGTATCTTAAATATGATACGATGATTTTTCGACCGACGAATTATGAGTCGAAACACACTAATACCTTATCCTGCCAGATCGTCCGACCTCATGCCATTTCTTTCTGTGGCCGCATTTAAACTCCATTTTCCGTTTTAATGAAATTAATATCCGCCCGCATGTATTAATAAATATCAGCAATGAGATTGTGCGATGAGTTGGGGCGTGCCTGGGTGAAAGCGGTGAACATTTCGATCATTTGTTTTATAAATTCGTCGTTTATTTCATTTAATTGCGATTAAGGTATTATCACTTGATGGAAATTTATTGTTTATTTAAGCTATTTTTAAATGTTTGCATCTGAATGCTTTCTTGTCAAAAGTGGGGTTAGGTACATTCTGTAGGGACCTCGGTGGAGCAGTACGAATACGCGCTGCCACTCGAGGTCACAGTGTAACACGGCCGATCGACCGCGTGTTCGAACCCCGGCTGAGGCGACCGTATTTCACTTAGTTACGTTTAGGGTGCATGGGCGCCCGTCCCTAGAATAATGCGAAAGCGGTTCGGGGGGGGGGGGTAGTATGAATTGAATGGAAGAAAAAAAAAGGTACGCTCTGTGATTGTTCACAAATGAAACTGTTTCCGCGCCGGGGGGTTGAAGTCAAATTTTTAACAAACAAACACATTACGACCTAAATGAAAAATAAATAAAATGCACAAAATTTCATTAGTTTATAATTTATATACTTAACACTCAACGTCTCCTCTCGTCACAATAGAGCAGGGTAGCAAGCCCTAGACGGACCTGATTGGCCACCCTGGGTAAGAAATATCTCTGAAAAGAGTAGGAGGCGACATCGACATACGATAGTACGCATAGGAATCGCCTAGAAATGCGAAAACATTCATCTAATTTAATATCATACGATCAAGCTGAGTTCAGCTGCTTCTACAGGAATAGATCACCTTGTGTATTCATCAAACTCACAACCACTGAAGCGAACAGAATCCCTCCAGAGTGCCGTGAGACGAAGAAGAAGCCTCCGGTAATCACACAGAAGATCCATTGCGGATGGGAGACAATTCGGAACATCGATATCTCGTACGTTCAGCAGTGATATTCAGAGAGCGCATTAAGAGATTTACTATGTTGAGAGAGGATACGCTAATAATTAGAATGCAGTAACGCACATTATTACAGTGTGCTCTGTCAACTTTTTACAGTTAGTATATAATCTGAAAAAGAATAATAACTGTGCAGTAGGGGAACTAATATGTCCACACTCGAGGATCAAAGTCCATAGCAGGGCGGACTAGCTAAGCTCGAACACATCACCTTTATATAATGAGCTCAAAATATAGTAGTCTCTCATAAAATGAGCCAATACCGCTCTCCTTATATATTATCTCATAAAGTCCAACCACGCGGAAATTATTTTGGGTCCTAACTCTTATACCCAGCCATCTATCATTTACCACTAGAAATTCAGTTATATAGAGAACCTGCTGCCAAATATCTGCAAAATATATAAGGCCAGTTTCTGCCTTAGCTATATACCCAAAATTTGGAGAAAGGTTAATGTGGTCTTTATAC
>JABXWE010034448.1:0-16232 GCA_014611495.1 Limonius californicus
GAATAACATGACAAAAAATACATTTTCGGTAATCGATTGGGAGAACTGTAAGATTTTTCAGTATTACTGTATTACAAAGAAAATATTTTAAAGCTATCTCTAAACTACATCACTAAGAAATGAATTTTTAAACATGGACCGAAAAAGAAATGTAAAAATCAGCCGATTTTTACGAAAGTAGAAGAAGGTATTTGTTCAACAATAGTATTTTCAACTGTGTTACTGTATTAAACAGACAAGGTTTGTTTTCAAGACTAGTAAACTACGTCACTAAGAAATGAATTTTTTAAGACGGATTGGAAAAAATATGTTAAAAGATCAACGATTTTCATGAAAATAGTATACAATAGTGATTCTTGGAATACATTATTACTTATTAAATATATTTATTTAACATAAAAATCTTAAAGGACTACATTCAGCTGGTTACATCATAAAAAGTAATATTGGAAAGAATCTTAAAAATTATGTTTTTTTACGTAAGTCTGAAAAAAATAATTAAATTAATTGAACCGAAAAGGTTTATAGAAGACTGCAGTAGGTTATGTCACAAGAAATGAATTTTTGAAAACCGATTGGAAAAAATATCTTAAAAACAAACTGTATTTAGGAGAATAAGAAAAACTAATCGTTTGAAACCCTTGTGTAAGATGTTTCAGGAAAGTAAAACAGAGTGATTGTTGTACGAAAAATGTGTTAAAGACTACATACAGTAGGCTACATTATAGAAAAATAAACGTTTAGTATTTATAGAAAACGTCTTTAAAAAAGTGTAGGTAAGATATTTCAAGAAAGTATAACAGAGTGTATGTTGTACGAAAAATGATTCAAAGACTGCAGTAGGCTACAGTATAAGAAAATAAATGTTTAGTATTCATAGAAAATGTCTTTAAAAAAGTGTAAGATGATTCAGGAAAGTAAAACTGAGCGATTGTTGTCCGAAAAATGTTTCAAAGAGTACATACAGTAGGCTACATTATAAGAAAGTAAATGTTTAGTATTCAATAGAAAATGTCTTTAAAAAAGTGTAAGATATTTGAAGAAAGTAAAACAGAGTGTATGTTTTTGCGAAAAATGTTTCAAAGACTACAGTAGGCTACAGTATAAGAAAATAAATTATTAATATTCAATAGAAAATGTCTTTAAAAAATGTAGGTGTGAAAGTAATACAGAAGAATTGTTGTGCGAAAAATGTTTCAAAGACTACAGTAGGCTACAGTATACAAAAATAAATGTTTAGTATTCACAGAAAATGTCTTTAAAAAAGTGTAAGATGCTTGAGGAAAGTGAAACGGAGTGATTGTTGTGCGAAAAATGTTTCAAAGACTACAAAAAAATAGATTTTTAGTATTCAATAGAAAATGTCTTTAAAAAAGTATAAAATATTTCAGGAAAATAACACATAGTGATTGTTGTCCGAAAAATGTTAAAAACTACACGAAGCTAAAGTATAAAAAAATGTTTAGTATTCACAGAAAATGTCTTTAAAAAGTGTAAGATGTTTGAGGAAAGTAAAACAGGGCGATTGTTGTTCGAAAAATGTTTCACAGACTACAAAAAAATAGATTTTTAGTATTCACTAGAAAATGTCTTTAAAAAAAGTGTAAAATACTTCAAGAAAGTAAAACAGGGCGATTGTTGTCCGAAAAATGTTTCAAAGACTACAGTAGGCTACAGTATACGAAAATAGATGTTTAGTATTCACAGAAAATGTCTTTAAAAAAGTGTAAGATGTTTGAGGAAAGTGAAACAGAATGATTGTTGTGCGAAAAATGTTTCAAAGACTACAGTAGGCTACAGTATAGAAAATAAATGTTTAGTATGCATAGAAAATGTCTTTAAAAAAAGTGTCAGATATTTTAGGAAAGTGAAACAGAATGATTGTTGTGCGAAAAATGTTTCAAAGACTACAGTAGGCTACAGTATAGAAAATAAATGTTTAGTATGCATAGCAAATGTCTTTATAAAAGCGTCAGATATTTTAGGAAAGTAAAACAGAGTGCTTGTTGTCCGAAAAATGTTAAAAACTACACGAGGCTACAGCATAAAAAGAATGTTTAGTATTCATAAAAAATGTCAGAAAAGTGTAAGATATTTGAGGAAAGTAAAACAGAACGATTGTTGTCCGAATAATGTTTCAAAGACTGCAGTAGGCTACAGTATAAAAAAATAAATGTTTAGTATTCATGGAAAATGTCTTTAAAAAGTGTAAGATATACAGTAAGCTACATTACAAAGAAATACATTTTTAATATTCTATAGAAAGAAATGTTTCAGGAATATAAAACAGTGATTGTTTTAAAATATTATTTTTCTTTAACTATCTATAATAATAAGAAAGCAATTTAAAGGCACACAGGTTTTTTTAAATAATAGTTACAGGTTCAATCATATTCGGGGGGGGGGGGGGAGGAGAGGTTGTAATTTTTCGTTTCTACTTCCACCATACCATACCAATTTTTTTAAACTAATTCGCCTAACCAAACAAGAAATATGGTTTCTCAGAAAATACAAAATTAGCAGTATTTAAAAATAACCGAAGTCTGACTAAAAGATACTCTTTGTCCTAGGTTTCAGCAGAACTACTCGCAAGTTAACCTCGCGAAAATATCAATTTTTAAACATAATTTGTTTATTATAAGTTGCTTTATTTTTTTTGTTTAAAAAATACTGAACGTAATTGCTATAAGTTTGTAAATACATTGAAATTATTATGTTGCCAGTGATTTTAGCTACAAATCTTGAAAATAGTTTCAGGGAGTAATGATCCTGTCTTTGGTTGGTTCCTTATTTAGAACAGATTTCTCACTTCTGAGGTAATCAGAAATATGGCGAAAAAATTCACCACGTTCCACATAAAATTACTCATTATTCATCGCACCGCGTTCCTGTTTAGGACAGCCACGTGGCTTGTATTTACACAGAATAATTAGTGGCAAGCCTAATCTTCTCGGAAATCCGCATGTGTGAATCAGGACTTTGATATTATCGTGATTCCCTGCAGATTATAATGAAAAATGCTTTGTTTATGCGGTCATTCGTGTTTACTCCTTAACTTAGTAGTCCACTTCATGGAGATGTTTATATGGATTTTTTAATTCCTTGAACAATTGATGATGCAATTGAGAATTTGGTTTAGGTAATGCATTCGATTCCCTGTTATTTAATGTCATTAGTAGAGGCATTTAAAATTATCAAACGAGCGTGGTAGAGTCGGTGGCCCCAAAAGTGCTTCCAACTCTCGTCAAAGAGGAAGTGAATGTAGGCAATCTAATAAATACTAATAAAATTTAAATAACCGCGGTGCGGCGTCCTTATTAAATGGCCTGTGTTAGACTTGAAAAATTTCACTTCCTCCTTATCTGAGGTGAATAGTATATTTTATTTGCGCTCTGTCATTTTTATCTTGATATGTGATACATTCCCAAAAATTCTGTAAACTCTGTAAAAATCGACCATGGTATAGTCGATTTGGTTAAAATTCAGCTAAGTATTTTCTTTAACTGGTTTCTTACAGAGGATTACACAGGTAAATGTGATACATTCCGTAACATTCTGTAAACTCTGTAAAAATTGACCATGGTATAGTCGATTTGGTTCAAATTCAGCTAAGCATTTTTTTAACTGGTTACTTACAGAGGATTACACAGGTGAATATGATACATTCCCAAACATTCTGTAAATTCTGTAAAAATCGACCATGATATAGTCGATTTGCTTAAAATTCAGCTAAGCATTTTCTTTAACTGGTTACTTACAGAGGATTACACTGGTGAACATCATAGACAACATTACTAAACCTATGGTTAGGCGTTCCGGTGAACTCTAAATACAGGAGAACGCATTCAGGCAAAAATAAATGATTTAAATTGTACAAATCTCTAGCAGTAAACTAAAAAGTCCAGTCCTAGCAATACGGCTCTCCTAATAGCTTTAGGTGTTTGCTTGTAAGTAACCAAGTGGAGAAGGTTAGCGCTGAGTTTTGACCAAATCGGCTATACGCGAAGAATTTAAAAAATTTGCTGCACCATTTACGTCACCTCGTATTCAATGGAAATTTCTAGCAGAAATTATCTTCGCAATGCGTCAGGAATTCAAGGCTGGACGCCTATATGTCTGAAAACTTCCAAATCTGGGGTTGAATCACCCTACAACTTCGAAGAAGTTTCTTCTAGTTACAGAGTATTCTAGTGATTTATGTTCCCAAACATTCAAATTTTATGACACAAAATAAATCAGTCGCAGTACTTGTCGCTCGTGTCATATCTGTAATGATTACAGTACGTTATTATCGGTCACTGAATTAAGAGAGGGCATGGATGGATGAGTCACTGACATAAATATGGTGCCATAAGGCGCAACAGAAGCACGAACAAAAGGTTTATTGAAGTAAACAAAAAAATGCAGCACTAGTGGAAGTAGCCAGGGGATTTCGTAGTCGGCCTTCGGGCTGTGGGTGACGCAAGGGCAAGCCTAGATCACCAATGGGCACTTGTGAATGACGCATGGGGCCCCTCCACACTCAGCGGGTCATTCAAACAATACTTGGTGTGTGGAACGGTTGTATACCTCAAGTTGTTTGGA
This sequence comes from Limonius californicus, assembly GCA_014611495.1. NCBI lineage: Eukaryota > Metazoa > Arthropoda > Insecta > Coleoptera > Elateridae > Limonius > Limonius californicus. The sequence goes on from JABXWE010034448.1 coordinate 4,585, forward strand.
TGACAACGTGCTTCAGTGCATGACTTTGTTTTGGTTGCAATTCGACTTGCAACTTGACTGTGCCATTTGTGTTAGCCTGTTAGTGTCATAGGACGTACGCTATTTTTTTCCAAAATGAGGATTAAGAGGCCTAGCTCGTGTTTAGTGCTTCGATTTATGCCCTTACAACAATCTCTAAACCGTAAGTCTTCGTTTAATATTTTTCAAACCTTCGGTTTTTAAATTTTGAACTTTCGTTAGATAACTTATCTGCTTAGTTTTATAAATAACCCAAAAAAACTTCTGTTCATTCAAATGATAATGCCTTCTGATAACTAGAAGGAATATCACATATTCGTTGTTAGTCATCGCCTTATTTTGAATAATTATTTAGTATGTACTTGGGGAATAACGCCGTATTTGAAGAAATCAAAACGTGGATGTATATTTCAGTGGCGTGCAACGGGGGCATAAATAGACCCAAGCCAATACCTTGGCAACATTCTTCAGAAGACATAGCTACCAAGTAAATGTTATTAATCATACATCATTTATAGTTTGCATTCCTTTTTTATTCATCTGGGTTAATCGGAATCCAAAGTATATGGTGTACAAACCGCGTACTTGATTCATTCGCCTCAGTATTGCTGATTAATTATATATCTGGATGTACAGAATATACGTCAGGAGCTATCAAGGTTATATACTATGTACTTTAAAAACAGACTGAAAATTATGCAATTGCCAACGTTTTACGTTCGTAATTAAACAGTTTTGATAAAAAATACACGACTTTCTTATCACCAATAGCTAGCTTTAGGTTTTAGTAAAAACATAAGTAACACATTTATTGAAAAGTTGTATTTTATACTATTTTAAGTATACGAAGAGATGTTATATAAGTGTGGTGCTTTTCCATAACGACTGCAATTTTATTGCTCTCGTATTGTTACTAAAAAAATATAATATTGTTGCACTTACGCAACGCATAATTCTAAAACAATTGAAGGTCGAATGCATTTTAATAACATTGCAATAAAAAGAAACAAAAGGCAGTTTGATATTGCATAAAACCCGAAACACGTGTCAAATTTGTATTGATTGCCGAGTGCAACTGATTTGAAATTAGTTTATTAGCGGACTATATTTTTTACATTGTCAAAATTGTAACTAATTAACTGATTGTGTGGCACTAATTGGTAGACACACCCCTGAAACAGGGATAATCGTAAACAATCAAATCCAAACTGTAATCAGCAATCCAAAGATTAATTTTTAAAATTTTTAGAACTCATTAAAGGCAACAGTAATATTTAATTAGACTTCCAGTCCCCTTCCCTAGGATAATTTATTAATGAAAGAGCACTTAGTCAGCTTCATGCTTATGAATGAAAATTTAATTACGCATTTTTTGACTTTTCTTTGTTTGTTAAAACTCGTGGCGAACTGCAATTTAAGCATTAAACGTAAACCGGGTAAAAGTGTATGATGCATATGACCCTACTTTTAAATTAGTTCCTTCAAGTTCATGGTACTTAATAATAATAGGACAGTGCGCCCGTAAATGAAATTACTCATTCTCATTCCGTCGTCTGTGTTCTCATTATAAATGTAAATACAGGAAATGACCTTTCTTCCTTTAATTCCTGCATTTGACGTACATGCATAAAGGTTCCCAAACCGGAAATGAGTTTGCATCACGGTGAATGGACAGAAAATGCTGGAGGGAAGTCGACATTTACACCATTTTTAGAAATCTAATTAATTTTGATATTCCAAAAAATTAAATCGTACAGTGCAGGGAAATTCAAATGCCAGAATATGCGAGTAACCTCGAGAACGTATCCATTGGCGTAGCACGCATCGAAATTGCATACAGATTCAACTCTATAACGAAATCTTTTGAGATTACACATTTTTACGTAATATACATACGAAAATGAAATCCCAACTTTACTACCAGCAAGAATATTTATACATTCGAAATATGTACGTCCAAAATCTTACAGCAGATGCAGATGGATATACATACAGCCTTAACTCCCCGGAGACGAACTCGGTTGTTACGAGATCCGGGATATAACGACCATTCCTTACTCATCTGCTTCCGTCTTCTGTTTTTCAGTTATAACGACCATTTACGAAGTAAATGTTTGGATGTGCATTGTTGACTGGATTGTATTGAAACAACAACGAGCAAACATTAAAATATTTTTAACGTTTCTGTATTGACTAAAAAATATTTATCCCCAAACAAATTTTACCGAAGATCTACTAAGGGTGATTATTTAAACGTGCTTGGGATTTTTCTGATATGACTGTCTCATGGACTTTTCTAGTACATTTTGAACAATCCTCAAATTATTGAAATTTTTCTGTTGGAAACTATAGTAGCGATGTCTTGCATTAAAATCTACTAACAAAACAGTTCCTTCTATAAAATGTGTTTAGATGTAATCCCAGGGATTTAAAATTTAAAGGGCACAAAACAACTAACGATCCATGCCTTCAAAATAAAAATCAAAATCTGGATTGGATGTTTTAATACTGTAAAGAAGGATCCCAGATAATACCCTTTATGGATATAACGAGCACATAATTGCCAAAGGAATTGACACTGTATTGATTACGAGTCTTTAATTTTGTCTGTGCTTTCACTCTTGAATCGCAAAGATTACGTCTAAAAACTGCCAACATAATTGATAATGTCGTCGCTATAAGAACTGGACCAGACCAGAAAAATCGTATCGTATGATTTTTAATAAACATTTAAAATAGTTTTCCACGGATATTATGTTTGATGAAAATAACGAGCAAACAACCGCAGTCTCTACAGACTCGTTATAATCAATTTGGACTGTTAATCAAGAGTCTTTGATCCAGTTTTATTTGTTTTTGCCCTTTAAAATTTAAAGGGCAAAATTGAATAACGATCCACGACGAGAGAAAGATCAAAATCTCATAATTTTTTAGTATTAAATGTTTTAATACCCTAAATACGTAAGCATCCCAGATATGATGTTTTATGGATATAACGAGCACATAATTGCAAAAGGTTTCGCTATAATCGAGTTGGTGCTGTATTGGCTTTGTGTCTTTCGCTGATCTTTAGTTGTTTCTGTGCTTTAAATCTTAAATTGTTGAGGATTACGTCTAAAAACTTTTTACGGTATTAAATACTTCGTCTACAAGAACTTCATAGTATGTAGTTTCAATTTCAAAAAATTCATACGAACTCAGATTTAAAGTACACCTGAAAAAAGTACGTTAAATAATATTCCAGGATGTCAGTTTGGCGGATATAACGAGTAAATAGTTCTAGTACCAAACGGCGCGCTATAACCAAGTTGAACTGTATTTATTAATTATAGATCTCTAATAAATCTTCATTATTTTTGTGCTTTAAATCTTGAATTTCTGAGGTTTACGTCTAAACACTTCTTACAAAATTAAAGATTTCGTCTTGAAGCAAAGTGCCGCCAGTTTCAATTCCAGAAAATTCTAATGAATTCACTTACAAGTACATCACCTAAATTGATATTTAATAAATACTAATTTTCCCAGATGTTAGTTTGACGGATATAATGAGCAAATAATTGTAGTACCAAAAGTTTTGCTATAACCGAGTTGGACTGTACTTATTGTTTCGCGAAACTTTAAATCTTGAATCTGTAAGGACGACACCTAAACACTTTTACAAAATTAAAGAATATAAGAACTTAAAATATTGCCCCAGTTGTTTCAATTCCAAAAAAATCTTATGAATTCAAATACCATACAACTAACTTCTCCCTATAACCAACTTTTATGCTCTATACTGCCCTTGTAAAAGAAAATATATATAAAATTATTTCAAAACAACGAAGTAAAATTTTTATATAAAAGAACATTAATTAATATTTATCAAAAGGTGTTACTTCTATATAACGAAATTTTCCTATGGGGAATTTTTTTAGGATTTAACTACTTCATTATATAGCAGCTTGATTGTATAAAATACACTTAATAAATAATTTTCCCTGATGAAACAATTTCTTCGGGCTTAGATCACGTCGTCGTAGAACCGATTGAGGTTGACGTTTCGTTAACCGTCGCAGGTAGCATTATCGTAATGCTTAATGCCCTTTTGATAAATGCTATGTGCAATGGTCAGCCTCAATCAATTCTACGACGACACGGTCTAAGCCCGAATAGATTACTTTGTTGTTTGATATAATGAGCAAACAATTGCAGTCCCTAAGGTCTTGCTATGACAGAGTTGGAGCCGATCTTCAGTTGTTTTTGTACTTTAAATATTTATTCTCTGGACCTTAAAACATCTGTAGAGTTAAAGATTTTGTTCTATAACAATTTGATCAAAAGACGGTGTCATTGATTGAAATATTATTTAAAATACCCAAGAAGTTCACATCTAACGCAGAAAAATTCCAAAATCTCGTCCCTAATTTGAATTACAATTTGTTAGGGAAAGTTTGATTGGTGATAAATATAGAAAGGCAATAAAAATTTGAGTTGCAATACAGTAAACCATGAAAATCCAAACATTACTTGTCGTAAGTGAGTTTGACTGTAGATTAAGTTTGTTTAATATTACTACATGAAGAGGTCAACAGTTCTGTTGCTGAGTTTAGTCACGTAGGTACCACAAAATATCCGATGAGGTAATCAAAGAAGTGCCATAAATTAAAGTTTTTTGATAGTTGACAACAGCAGCTATCTAATTCGCTTAGGAAGACGGTTAAGTCTCCCCTCCCTTAAATGTTTTAATAATTGAAATAAATTTGCATTACTCACGAGACCGGTAACAACAAAACCAGCTGTTAACAACAAAATGACAACAAGTCAACATTGTTTTGGTGATGCAGCGTGGGTTAAACTGTATGAGTCATTTCTTTGCAGGAGGTCATCGGGAGTTCCATCGAAAACACAAGGATTTATGTGAGGATACGTTGGTGTCCGGCTTGACGTCTCGGGGACTTCCCTCCTCAGCATCTTGTCCGACCCTGGCAGACATCGACTCACATCCTGCATCTCGTGTGCTTCCGTTTCTTTACCTGGGGAACAGCCGGGATGCAGCCGACCTTTCCTGTCTACAAGATTTAGGTACCACCTGCGTTCTCAACGTCACCTCCCAGCTTCCCGGCTACCACGAAGAATGCGGAATCACCTATAAACAAATTCCCGCCACGGATTCGGGACAACAAAATCTTAAACAGTATTTTGAAGAAGCCTTCGAATTTATTGGTAAGCTATGACTCATTTGCTAATCATTATTTAAATGTATGCGGCCGGAAAGTTTATTATTCAAAATTACTTATCTATTCAAAATGTAGATAAAAATTATTATATATTCATGTATGGATGATTATAATGTCTTACTTCACTTGTTTTACATAATATGAAGTTTCTGAATTTTTCGCTCAAAAATAAAACTGTCTGGCGCCACGACGCTCCTTCTGCCAAAGCAGTGTTTGCTGTTTTGTTTATTTCTATGCAATATCTCCTCTAGCTGTACTGTAGATAACTGGAAAATCCTTACCACGTTTTATGAGCAAAGACATTTTCTTTGAAAACTATGTATCATGGTATTATTTTCTTATCACTATGGCTGGCCATTTACAACGGAGATTAAAAAAATCACAACAACTTTCTCCTTATAATTGATATGAATAACGTTTTATTAATGTTTATCCTTATTCAGAATTGAGTCGAATTATGAAAAAATTGTACATTTACAAAGTTTTCAACCCTAGCGAAGCAAAATTGTTTGTGAAATAGATTCTCTTTGAATGGACCCCGCATGCTTCTTCACTTATTTCTATTTAAAGAATCCTTACAACGAAAGTTTTTTCCGTCGAAAGATAGTATTGTAAATTAGGTGTAAAATGAGTAATAATTTACTCAACTTTTTGATTTGTTTATATTACAGATTTTCCCCACTTCTATACAAATTTGAAGTTATCAGGTGATTGCAATATATATGGTTGAGCACTTAAAGATAATATAATCAGTGAAAGAAGATACCCATTGATATTTTTGCCTGCATTCTGTCTTGCATGTGGTTGATTCTGTTTCCAAGAAGTTAAAGCAAGATATTATAATTAAGAGGATATTCTAAATTGCAAACGAAGTAGAATAGCACTTTTGCGTATAATTTTGAGCCTTAATATAATCACATCACATATTCATTCATAAATAATCAGTAGTCTGCATCATACAAGGTGAAAGTGGATATACTCGATACAAATTGCATACACACGTTACATACAAATGTAAAGGTAATCTATATGGCATACATACGCACTAACACTTACATAAATAGGTCTACATGTACGTAAAGCAAAATGAAATTAAACTATGGACTTGTTGAGGTGTATGAGTGTAAGGTTGCTTCAGCTCTTCTTGATTTTTAATAGAAAGTGAATTTCTTATTAATCAATTAAAATATGGATTTCAAACACATTGAAAACTTTTCATAAAATGGGAATATGTTTAATTTTTATATATTTTGAAAAATAAATTTGTAGTAACAATTTACCTAAATTTAATTTTTTTCGTTCAAACTGTAGGAATGATTAACTGAGTTGAATATTCTAAAAATATAGCATTCTCAGCTCAATATAATGTTAGCTAACACCATTAAAGGGAAGTAAATCGGTAAATTAGTCATTTTCTATAGTTACTTCGACCATTAAAATTGATTACAAATATGTGCAACCGTAAAATGTTTAACGGTATAACATCATCGAATACAAAACATGTCCAATAACCGATACATCGAATGGCAAAGAGTTTGAATTTCATAACGTGGGATACAAAAATATCGAATGGTAAAAATGTTGATTCATACCTGATATACCTGTTACAATTAGGCTCAATGGAAATAGTATCAAATGGTAAAAATGTAGAGCACAATAATATTCCATCACAAATATGCCTACAAAAACGTTGAATGTAATAACGTCCATAATATAAATTGTTAAATACAAAAATTTCGAATGAAAATAACGTCAAATGGAAATATTATCTAATAGAAATTACGTCTAACTGCAAAAATGTTGAATTTTCGAATGGTAAAAATGTGGAATTGGTATAGGCGAATTAAACAACGTCGAATGGTAAAGATATCGAACTCTCATAATATCTATTACAAATAGTTTCAATTGAAATAATAAAAAATATGGTAAAAATGTTAAGCACAATAATATTCTATTACAAATACATCGACAAAAATGCCGAATATAATGAATGTCGAATTCCGCAACGTCGAATACAAAAAATTTCGAATGGAAATAACGTCGAACTATAAAATATTCAATTGCAATAACACCGAATACAAAAATGTCGAATCAATATTAAGCCGAATGGCAAAACCACAAATACATTAACGTCGAGTTAAAAAAACGGTCGGATGTAAATATATTGGTTGACAAAAATGTTCTAAGTACTGACCACTAGTACTTAGAACATTTTTGTCAACCAATATATTTACATCCGACCATTTTTTTAACTTTTTTAACAAAAATGTTGAATGGAAATAATGTGGAATAGAAAAAAAGTTTAAAGTGACGTTGTTAAATAAAAATAAGATACAAAACATGTCGAATGGCCAACATATCGAATGGTAAACATTTTGAATTGAATAACATCGAATGAAAAAAATGAGGAATTGAGAACGGCGAATTAAAAAACGTCGAACGGTAAAAATATTGAATTTCCATAATACCTATTACAAATAGCTCCAATGGAAATAATAAAAAAATGGTAAAAATGTTAAGCACAATAATATTCTATTACAAATACATCGACAAAAATGTCGAATGGAAATAACATCGAACTATAACATGTTAAATTTCAACAACACGTAATATAAAAATATCGAATCAATATTAAACCGAATGACAAAACAACAATACATTAACGTCGAGTTAAAAAAATGTCTCCACTTGGCCGAATGTAAATATATCGGTTGATAAAAATATTGAATGAAAATAATGTGGAATAGAAAAAAAAAGTTTAAAGTGATACTGTTAAATAAAAATAAGATACAAAACATGTCGAATGGCCAACATATCGAATGGCGAACATTTTGAATTCAGTAACATCGAATACAAAAATTTCGAATGGTAAAAATGTGGAATTGGTACAGGCGAATTAAATAGCGCCGAACGGTAAGAATATCGAACTCTCATAATACCTATTACAAATAGCTCTAATGGAAATAATAAAAACATTGTAAAAATGTTAAGCACAATAATATTCTATTACAAATACATCGACAAAAATGTCGAATTCCGTAAGGTCGAATGGAAATAACGTCGAATTATATAACATGTTAAATTTCAATAACAAAAATACAAAAATATCGAATCTACATTAAGCCGAATGACGAAACAACAAATAAATACATTAACGTCAAGTTAAAAAAATGGTCGAATATAAATATATTGGTTGACAAAAATGTTGAATGGAAATAATGTGGAAAAGAAAAACAGTTTAAAGTGATACTGTTAAGTAAAAATAAGATACAAAACATGTCAAATGGCCAACGTATCGAATGGTAAACATTTTGAATTAAATAACATCGAATGGAAAAAATGAGGAATTTGAGAACGGTGAATTAGAAAACGTCGAACGGTAAAAATATTGAATTCCCATAATATATATTACAAATAGATCAAATAGAAATAATAAAAAGATGGTAAAAATGTTAAGCACAATGTTATTCTATGTCGAATGTGGTGCACGTCGAATTCTCCTTAACCTCGAATAGAAAAATTTCGAATGGAAATAACGTCGAACTATAACAGGTTAAATTTCAACAACGCGGAATACAAAAATGTCGAATCAATATTAAGCCGAATGACAAATCGGTATTGATATTGTCGGATAAAAATAAGATACAAAACATGTCGAATGACCCAACATATCGAATGGTAAACACTTTGAATTAAGTAACATCGAATGGAAAAAAATGAGGAATTTGAGAACGGCCAATTAGAAAACGTCGAATGGTAAAAATGTTGAATACTAATCACTGTTACAAATAGGGCCAATGGAAATAATATAAAATGGTAAAACAACACAATTCGATTACAAATATTTCGACAGAAGCGTCGAATTCCATAATATCGAATACGAATGGAAATAACGCCGAATATGAAAATGTCGAATTTACGTTAGATTGAATGACAAATACGTCGAATACAATATTGCCGAGTTGAAAAAAATGGCTGCGCTTCGTCGAATGTAAATACATATACCGGTTGATAAAAATGTTGAATGGTAATATGTGGATAGAAAAAAGTTCAAAACTGATATAGTCAAGTGAAAATAGGATTAAAGGGAAAAACCCATCAAATGCAAAGAATTTGAACTAAATCGGTTTTGAATGTGTTAACGCAAAAATTTAAACTAAAATAATTCTATATGTATATCTAATAGATAAAATATAATAATGTATATGCGTGTGCGGATGGAAAATCAGAAGTTACCCGCCAATGTTATTGCAGTAAATGTTTTTCCCATTCGATAATAATTTCCTTCGGCCTGTTTGCATTCGGACTTTTTTTGATTCAAGCTTTTTTCCATTGGATAATAAGATCATACGACCTGATGTTAATACATTCGACCTTTTTTTCGATGCGACGTAATAATATTAGATATTTTTCTATTCGATAATAATTTCTTTCGACTTGTTTGCATTCGACCTTTTTTTCGATTCGACGTAATGATATTAGATATTTTTCCATTCGATAATAATTTCCTTCGACTTGTTTGAATTCGACGTTATTGCATTCGACCTTTTTTTGATTTGACGTTTTTTTCCATTCGATATTTTTCCATTCAATAATAATTTCATTCTACTTGTTTGAATTCGGCGTTATTGCATTTGACCTTTTTTAATTTGACGTTTTTTCCATTCGACGTAATAACATTCGATATTTTGCCATTCGATATTATTTCCATTGTACTTACATTTTTAAATTGGACGGTTCTGTATTTGACATTTTAATATAAAAAATTTTTATGGAGCGATGATAATTATTGCATTCTATACAGTACCATGACATTATGGTAGTAACCATTTCTTTGTATGTTCTTTCTTAATCCAGAGGTTACATTTTAAAAATTGGTCTTTGGTTTACTTACTCTACGACGACTAAACAGTGTCGAACCTTTAACAAAATTATCAAAATTAAGCTTTTAACCATCAACTAGGAAGAGTTGCTTAGGACCCGATAAACCTCAGTAAGTGCTTGAATGATTTCTTCTTCGAGTGCTCATTAAAATGGATAATCCGACATTTTCCAAAAATGGGCATAAACGGCCCCGAGTTATGACGCGAAGCATTTGGTTCGAAATTCTTGATGTAAATCAAAATACGTTCAGCTTTCTCCGTTGGCAAAGGTTGCAAAACAGGAACAGTTTTTTTTAACACGGATCAGCGTCCTCGCGCAGATCGGAAAGAAAGCGACTGCTACTTTATAACCTGCTGATGAATGGCCGCGTTAGACTACAAGGGTTTGGCGGGGTAACGGCCTTGTCAACAGTTTTGAGTCAGCAAGCATTACTCATCGTACTCATTGTTTCTGAGGGCCGTTGCCCGCCGTTCCTGTGACTCATGCAAGCTGTATCCCGTTCATGCGTCAACCGTATGCACATTGCATCGGGTTAGGTGCCCTAACGCTCTCCCATTGTGTACCTACACAACGGACATCGAGATTCAATTGATAATAATGCGCGGGATTGAAATCACACCATGAATTAGCGTTGCAATGGGGGAACTAATCATAATACAATTTTGAGTCATCGGGGGCTGCGGGCTATTTATTCCACATGTATGGGGTGCTTTGGAGTAAGTGCTCTAAACAACCAGTGATCGTCCCCTTTCAATTAAAGATAACTTTAGTCATCAAACACGCCATTAGAGTAATTTGGTCGGCTATTAAAAGTTTTTTTCTACATGTTATTCCCTTTTTTGTGCGTTACGTGTTGTCTTCCGCGTATGAGATAAACTGAAGAATTAAATTTTTCCTGAAATGTGGTCGTTCCATGGGGGATTTCCAGAAAAAACAAATATATGTATGTAGTTACATATATCAAAAGTTTATCTTTTGGTAATGTTCACAACCATTATTTACAGTAATTCAATACTTTTTAATAGTACTTCTTCAGCCAGGCGCAGATACGGGGGAGAGGGGGGTAATTACCACCTGACCCCTGAAATTTAGGCTTTGCTATCAAAATATAATATTTAATTATTATTGTTCGTATTTTTGTGAAACAATATATAAAATTAATTTAATAAAAATATAACCCCCCTCTCCCGAGAATCACCTATATTCGTAACTTTGGTTTATTAAATAGATAAGCAAAAATAATGGATTAACAACTATCGACTTCTTTAAAACAAAACCGATTGGATTAACTATTGTGTCCACCATGGGGGGTGTGGGGGGAGGGGAGGGAGGGTAGACTATATAAATACAATTAAGAATTTTTAATTTTCCAAGGCAGAATTTTTAATTTTTTAAGGTAATTGTTTGTTGTTGTTTGTTGAGAAAATAGTTTTTTTTTCATTTTCTTCTTCATTGCTATTTTCCCGCATTATCTTCAATTATGTCTAAGATAGAATTTTTAGTTCCCGAAACCGATTGGTCTGAGTA
>JABXWE010034450.1:0-14871 GCA_014611495.1 Limonius californicus
AGTATATTAAATTAAAAATATTAAATAGAATTTTTTGCACACTAGTTGTGCAATAGATGAAAATTTTCTTAAAGGCTTATATTTTAGATCCAGAAGCTAGGCATCAGAATATTTTGTACTCAACCTGTATATACCTATAAGGTATGGTTAATGGTACTTCTTTCGCATATGATAGGTATCTCGATATTCTTACTAACTCGAACAATGGTAAATTAAAAATATTAAATGGCATATTCTTGCAAACTGCTTGTGCAATAGAAAAGAATTTCCTTAAAAGCCAATATTTTTGTCCCAGAAACTAGGTCTCGAAATACATTTTATTCAACCTGTACATAACTATAACGTTACACAGTTAATGTTATTACTTTTGCTTCTGATGCGTATTTCGATATTTTGACAATTGAACAATGGTAAATTAAAAAATATTAAATTGCATATTCTTGCACACCGGTTGTGCAATAGATAAGAATTTCCTTAAAAGCTCATATGTTTTAGCCCTAGAAAATATGTTACCATATTTTTTGCTCGCTCTGTGTCCTAAACAGTTAATGTTAAGTTTTACTAATTTAACTGGAAAAATGGGTAAATTAATTTTAAACTTAAAAACTTACTAGAAATGCGTAAACGACTTCAGCAACCAATACCCATTTAACATTGTTTCCTGAACCAAACTTTATTTATTTTAGTTACGTTGTATAACTAAATGTTAACAAAATTAGTTCTTGCACAACAATGTTTAAATTTTAGCAGAAAACAAATAAAGCAAGTCAGTAAACGGAGATTTACAAAGCAAAACGTTTACCGAAGTTAATTAGGAGTTCGCCAATAAATTGCAAAATAGTCTTGTTCACTGGCTTGTAAAATTATCGGTTATTATTTTATATTACCTACTTAATTCCACACAAAAAACAAGTAGTGGCTTGTCAAGAAATCACTCACATCATGTTTTGCCATATAAGCGAATAACGCATTTGATGGATTATTTTATTCAGGTTACACGTTTCGTTTTAAATAATTTAATTATAACCTGCCAGAACGTGTTACCTGCATCGTTTTACAGCTTAATAGACGCGTTTCGTCAAAATCGCCGGTTTTCCGTGGAATAATAAGTGTAATGTTTCCATTAACGAAAGTTTTAAGGTCGAAATTTGAAGCTGCGAGTGCACTTTAGTAGTCAATTTAAAAGCACTCTTGTTTTGCATATGAGTGCAAGCGAGTGATCTATTTATACAAAGATCGCTATTCCTGCAGAGAAACGAGCAGCAGGGACATCAGGACAAAAAGGACTCATATTTCACGGCCCGTGGTTCAGAAGGAGACCGCCAGGGTCCGCCACCCGCACAGAGTCGCCTCCTGCAGTCGATCAATTCAATCGTACTCGTGCTCGACTCGATTTTATGAGTTCGCCACTTGGAATGTTTTGCAACAAGCAGAACAACAGGAAACAGATAATTTTTGATTTGATAATCTGCTAAAATGTTTTTTTTTATTTGAAAAGTCTATAACACATGTATATTTTTTAAAACTGTATGTAAATCGAATCACAAAATGGGTGAAAGTGTTACAATTGGTTATATAACCGTTTTAGAAATTTGCAAAATAATTTTGTTTTTATTATTAATGATGAAACTTCCGCACTGCATTAATTTTTTTAGTGTGTAATTAGATTGAAAGCCAGGTACCAATTTAAAATGATAACAACATTGCAGTATTATATTTTGCTTGCAATAGCATTTATTTATTAGCAAATCCGATTCAACTATTATTCTTATTTAATTTGAAACAAGTTTGTACTTGGTTTGTTTTTGATTGTTGTAGTTAATACATATAGTAGCATAATGCCATTTTCGAATAAAAATATGTGAAAACCGTAATGACAATGAAGATGATAATAATAATAATAATAGCACGCTTACAGAAGCGTTAAGGTAATGCCAGTTACTGATAAGAATGAACATTAGGATTCGTATTTACCGAATTCTACAGAATAAAACACCGAGAAAGGCGTATAAAAACCATAAGTATAAGAATAATTAAGAGAAATTATAAACAAATCGGCGAAAAAAATTAGAAAACATAATTCTGTGCACGAAAACGTTTTTGAGGTATATAGAAGTTACTAATACTGGAAAAGTGTGAAACATTAAGGTCAGTCTAAAATTGTTCAGTAATTTATATGTTGTAGCACAATTTTCTTATATAAAATATCGAGGAACATAAACAATAATAATTTTTAAAATGCAATCAGTTATATTGTTCTGCCAACCAATCTATATCGAGAAGAAATATAAGAAAGAAAAATATCAATAACAATAGTACTAAGGAAGCTTTTTAAACAGGTGCGATATACAGGGTGATTCACGGGAGTGTGCAAGCTTAGCTTTAAAAACTAGACAACCCAAAATACATATGACAATACACTACGATATCTAAATTTTTATTAACGGAATTATGAATAAGAGATGTTTGGTATGTTTGACAGTTTATTCTACAGAACTTTTAAGTAAACTACCATACATAGTAAAGAAACATCTGTGGTTCACATTACCAATAATAATTTAGGCACCGAAGTAACTTGTGATATGTATTGTGGGTTGCCTATTTTTTAATGATATGCTCGTACTTTCGCTTGAATCACCCGTTAGTATTCAGTTTTACAAAATTGCAGTGGCAATACTTCTAGCATATATTATAGAACTAGTTTAATAATAAAAATTGTCATATTAATCGTGCTGCAAGTTCAGTTTACAAAATGTATAACTAACCTAAGCTTTTTCTGTATACTCTAACCTAGCTTAAACAAATACAAGTTTTTTTTAAAGAAGGTTACCTAAATAATTGCCCAGATCAGGATTGAATACTTTGACATTTAAAGCTTCAACTTTGTAAATACATTATACAGTTTTACAGACATTTAATTTAAAAACACAAATATACATATAAAATTACTTAAGAAAATAAGTATATACATACACAAAAAAGAAGCAAAAAAAGTATGTCACATAAAAACTAAATAATATTTCTTTTTTCAATATAAAAGATTATTTTGATTGACCTTCGCTTAGATTAGATTATATAATGTTTGAAGAAATTTACCGAAATAATCGTCCAGGTCCACATTTAGTGGTTTAACACACAAAGTATAATGTTCTACATATATTATAGTCTGTTATATATAGTATCTAAACATCTTTTCTTAAGAATGTTTCCCATCCACCCATCTTATCGCGGCTCAGTACATTTTGTGCTATTCACAGATCTAACATGCCCCACCCTTGAAAAACCCCATGCCCCAGACAACACAAACACCCTGGGTACGTGCAGTTTTCAGTATTCGAACCTGAGCTTTGGTAGAATAACTCCGAAGCCAAGCGCTGCGGCCACTACTCTACCGCGGTCGCCAGTATATAAACATCAAGTAAAGACTAAATGATATACCTTTAATCACTGGTAATAAATGGCCAATCTGGTATGGTAATAGGGTGAGTTACGGGCGAATACCAGCCTACCATTCAAAAATAGGCAACCCATAATACATGTCACGAGATCCTGAGATATCTAAACGTTTATTGACGGTATTATGAATCACATGCCTGCTAGATATACCTGTATGCTTAAGTAAAGCTCATTCAACTCATGATCTTAACAGGGGAAATCTGTAAAATTTTCTTCTTGACACATAATTACTCTTACTTGAAGGCGGCATATGTGATACAAGCAAGATGGTACCCCCCACTCATACTATTATATAATCTACATCATTCCGTATCACATTTCTTTCGTTGTATGTGTTTTGGGTTGCCTATTTTTGGACCAGTAGACTCATTCTCTTCCGCAAATCACCCTGTACATATGCAATACCCTATACGAAATTTATCGTAATAATAGTACCGTATTCAACACTTTGGCACTCAAACTCCCACTTCGATTAATATAATTTAATTATCCCTCTACATATCTAACCTATCTTGTGGTCATTATTTTGGGTTGCCTATTTTTCGAATGGTAGGTTTGTACTTGAATATATATAATGCTTCTCAAGAAATTTAACGAAATAGTAGTACCGCATTCAGTACTTGGCATTTAAAATCCTATTTCAATTACTATAATATAATTTTCCCTAAATAGTTGTAACCTATCTTGTGATCTGTATTTGGGTTGCTTATTTGTCGAATGGTAGGTTTGTACTTCCCTTCAATATATATAATGCTTCTTACGAAATTTAACGAAATAGTAGTCCGCATTCAGTACTTTGGCATGTATCCTATTTCAATTAATATAATATAATTTTTCCTAAATATTTGTAACCTATTTTGTGATCTGTAATTTGGGTTGCGTATTTTTCGAATGTATGGTAAGTTCGTACTTTTCCATGGATAACCCTGTATATATATATATATATATATAGACAGTGTCCTTTACGAAGTTTACCGAAATAATAGTACCGTACTCAGTACGTGCGCATTTAAATTTCTAGTTCAATTGACATATTTCACTTATCTCCGAACCTAGCTAACCTAGCTTATGATCTGTATGTTTGGTTGCCTATTTTTGTGCTCTTCCGTAAATCATCCTGTAAATATACAACCCAATTACGAAATGACGCGTAATAATAATACCATATTCACTACTTCGACAATTAACATCCTACTTCAATTAATATAAGTTAATTATGCTTACAATTATCTAACCTACTTAGGTTATAAATAGGCAACCCAAAATAAATGATAAGATTGTGATCTATATTTTGGGTTGCCTATTTTTTGAGTTATTATCAATCAATATATATATATATATATATATATATATTATATATTGCTGTGATATTATAACAGGGGGCTTAAATGCTAATTGGGCAAAAGTGTAATCTAAAAGTTTCATTATGATTTATTGTGTAAATTAATAATATTTTAAAAAATGGGATTTGACAGCTTGACAGTTTTCCCATCTGTCATAATATCTGTAATTTCATTGGTTGTCAAGAAAAAGTAAGCTTCTAAATTAGATAAAAAAGTTGAATTATTCACTTCTGAATTGCCGTCGAGGCAAGACGTCTTTTCCGTCTCAAAATAACCTCTTCCCCGCCAGTCAACGATTATTAAATTTTGAATTGAAGATTACTTTTGTTTGTGTTTTGAATGTCATAAAAAATGTAATATTTTTAAAACATCTTCTAACGAAGTGTGGTTTTAATCGTTGTAAATAAAAAATGGTAAAGTACGATGTAACGGGAAGATGCGGCAGTCCACGTAGAGCTGTACCAACCAGGTGGAGGTGAATGCAGTCTGTGTACCAGATGAGTAGTTGTCCAGGGGCATTTTAGCCTACCTTCAGTGTAAAGGTTGGTGCTGATAAAGGATAAACTAGTTACGGTGACATTAAAGCAAAGTGAGGGTTGACAGAATTTGCACGCGGTATTTCTTTAACGTTTTCAACTTTTTGAAGAGACGAAACCACGAGTAGATACTAGAGGCACTTCTTTAATTCCCTGAGATAACAGTTTTATGTTTGAGGTAGTTAGCGTAAGTTTTTTTACCATGACTTTAATTACATAGCAAGATATATGAAACCTTTCGTGTGGTATGTATACTGGGTTGCCTATTTATATATATATATATATATATATATATATACTTATATATAATGCCCTTTAGAAAACATACCTAAATAATAGTAGCGTACTTATTCGGTACTTTGGCACTCGAAATCCTGCTACTACAAAATTAACCGACGGTTATTAAATTAAACTGATTCAGTTTTTTAAATAGGTACTATTTATAAAATTGCTGTTTGAAGTATTTTAAGGACGAACCGAACAAAAAAAAGTATATATACAAATGTTTAATAAAAGCAATAAGCAATTGGCTCAAATACCCCATCGACTTCATATTTTAAGTGCCACCTCAGATTTTAATACAATTCCCTTGATAATTAGAAGTGTTTAGACCGCAACGAACCAATCTAATAAATACAACCTCGATAGTTAAACAGCAATTATAGAACTTTTGCATTAAAATTGGTATTTCTCTGCAATAAATTTCTATAAAAAGAGGCAACGGCAAGCTGAACAAACAACATCCAATCAAATTTTTGCAAATCTTCCAGGTAATCTCTTGTAATTATTACACATACCTATACAATTACAAATAAAGGTGCTTGGAGTGGTACTTAAATGTAACTAATAACACATTGCTGAGCCGCAGTTTTAACTGAGAGCAGTATTTTTCTGGTCGACTGGTCGGTAGTTGCTCCATACATCATCCGTTGACGTGTCGTAATAGTATGATAATATGTACACACTCCGCGGCAGGCAATTTTTACTAAGCAGATTACAATATCAATCTCTTTCCCGGGTTTCCAGCAGATTTTCTTATCCCGGTCCCGTCCCTCTATAAAGAGGGTGTTTAGTCGGCTATTCCTTATGGAAATTAAAGTTAATGCGCAGGTTGATGTACTCCCGAACCGATTTTAGTATGATAATAGATCAATTACGCTGGCAAATTGTCTACTGGCAATTCCTGGAAATTATACAAATCTACAATCCAAAAGCAAGATATTTGTTTCTACGTAACAATTGTTTATGCGCGGTTTGTTTAATTACCTCCACATTTAAAGGAAAACGAAGTTTCTCTTTTGGTTATGGAAGATTCCCATGTATAAGCTTTTTATTTCTTAGAGAAATGTTATTTACGGATATGTATAGATGTATTGTAACCATATTTATTATTTTGCCACATATATAAATCGCTGTAAACATAAATAATTGAAAAGGGAAACTTTTGTTCTTTTCTGAGATTATGTTTAAGTAAAACCCTATACTTCAATTGAATAAATTGAGGTTAGGATCACCTATAGTAATATATTTTGATAGAACTATATCTTAAATTATTTTAAATAATTGCGGAAACTATGAGCATCAAAAAAATCTAACTATCAAATTATAAAATGAAGATAGGACCGCCTATAATATATTTTGACAAAACTATATATTTTTCATAAATTATGTGCTCATGCGGTACATTATTTATATTTTTCTGCCTCACTACTTAGTTGTGTTCTTTTATCATAAAATATATAACACTGTACGGTAATAAATAATACATCTAGGGTATAGTGGGGATGCTGCGTCGAAGTCCAATAACAAAGATTTCCATATATACCTACATATAATTCTGATTTATTATAAACTGACTGCAATTGCAGGTACCTAATCAATCAAAATTGCCTAATCTAAAGAGTAGATTAAGTTGATAAACAGAGAGAATTAACAGAAAATATTAAAACCGCATAAAACACTGCATAACATTTTTCTGGACATTTTTCCTTCTAAAATTTTTTATACAATTGTTACAGCAAATATCATACATTTCAAATATCAAATCTGCTTCCAGGTTTGACCTATATATTCACAAACAAGCTAGCAACTAATCTCAACAACCACTTCGTCCTTACAAATTTGTCTGGCTCTTAGATTTTGAAAATTTCAAGTTAGCTGCAGATTATTGAATTGTATTTTGCAATTTGTAGGTTGTATCCAGGATTATCTATTTTTCTAGAAAATAATAAAGGCATACGACTTCTAACGATGTTCAAATCAAATTTTTGTTTACTCAAGTCAGCTGTGGCCAGGTTTGGTCTATATAGATCTATAGACACTAAGAACAACCAATCTGGCAAACACCATCAGTTTTAAGCTGAATATCGATTTTTTGAATATTGTTTGGCAATTTGAAACTATTCTTCTTCGTAATATTAGTAGAATTGAAAATTAAAGCTTGACTGTTATATTTGTATCCGACACAAATTCTAACCATTTTGTGAGTTTTTGCCTTGACTGTTGCTAGGTTTAACAGATATGAATCTAGCAGCACCAACAACTTATGCAAACAAAATACAAATGTCTATAGACACGACGAATTTCCTTTGAAAAAATAATAATATTTGGAGACACCGAGAACAACATTTAAAAACAGTGAAAACAACTACAGACAAGAAGAAAAACAGACAAAAAAATATATACACCCCACGAACGACATTTAATATATAAAAATATCTGCAGGCGTTAGAACAACATTTAAAAAATAATATGAATATCTACAGACACCAAACACGACATTTAAAAAACAATAAACATATCTGCAGACACCAGAAACAACATTTAAAAAACAATAAAAATATCTACAGACAACAAGAGCAACATTAAAAAAAATATACACATTAAAAGCAATATTTTAAAATATCTATAGATACTGAGAACTACAAATAAATGATCTATGGGACACCAAGCACAACATATCAAAAAATAAAAATATCTTCAAACACCAAAGTCAGCATTACAAACAAATAAATATACCTACAAACTTCAAAAACAACATTTTAAACATAAAATATTTACTACAAATGAAAATAAATTTCTTCGGCCATCAAGTACAACATTTAGAAAAAAATATACAAAAACAACAAGAACAGCATTTGAAAAATTTAAAATATGAATAGACGCCAAAAACAACATTAAAATATTACAATATCAATAGACAACAAATACAACATCTAAAAAATAACATAATTTACAGATTTTAGAAACAATATTTATAAACATTAAATGTCTACAAACATCAACCACAACATTAGTAAAAATTAAAATATTACAACATCTTTAACAACACCTAAAAACAATAAAAATATCTTCAGACACAAAAAATTTGAAAAAAACTAAAATATCTACAAACACCAGGAACAACAATTTAAAAATGAAAATATCAACAACTATAACGAACAACATAAAAAAGATATCTACTAAAAATAAAAACGATCCGTCTTGTATAACCTATTAGATTCAAACCGATTATAGTTTTAATTTTTTCGAATTTGGTTCGGAAATTTTAGTTTTTGTTATCAATTTGGGATTGAAAACCGGACTATAATAAAACCATTGTTTTAAGATTCTACCTGGCATCCTCTATTTTTCCATAAATATTTAAGTCACAGCAATCCTCATCACGTTCATATTTTTTTAAATTTACGTTTAGGTTGTTGTCCAGTTTGACCGATATATACCTAAAGACAATAAGAGCAACACATTTTACGTACACCATCAAATCTAAACCAATCAGGGATGTTTCCCTTT
The DNA here is from genome assembly GCA_014611495.1 of Limonius californicus. Taxonomy (NCBI): domain Eukaryota; kingdom Metazoa; phylum Arthropoda; class Insecta; order Coleoptera; family Elateridae; genus Limonius; species Limonius californicus. The sequence continues at coordinate 9,128 of JABXWE010034450.1, forward strand.
TATTTCCTTCTTCAAGATTCTAAATTACTATGGGAATTAAATGTTGATTACGCAGAAATGATTTGTAATTCATAGTTACAAGGTTGTATCTAGAAGCTCTTATTCTTCCAGAATTTTTTGAATTTAATAATTTCCGGGTTAAGTCGTTGCCAGGTTTGACCGATGTATACTTATAAACAGTAAAAGCAAGCCATTTGCTACACACTGTCAAATTTAAGCTTGTTATAGGCTTTCTATTTAATTTCACCGAGTATACAGTGTGTGCCGCCGGGATTAGTATGTATTATACGATTTTTGAGATTTCACTTTGGATAGTATTGAAAATAGTATTTCGTTAAAACGAGATTAGACTTAGTGTCTGCTACTTGATGTTATTCAATTTGTTTATATAAGAATGTATAGAAATATTTTCCGTAGACACATAATTTAAAAATATGCCCAAACAGATGAGCATATACCGAGTGTTCCATTTAACACAAATAGTTAATACTGGCTAATTTCTCTTGTAAGCTGCAGATTGTATATAAAATCCACTATGTTTAGGTTTTTACTTTAGAAAATTGTTTTAAACCGGGCAAAACATTGAAAGATTTAATTTTACAATTTACAACACCATATTTGGAATACTTTACAACATATTATCAAAATATTATTCAAAATTTATTCAAAAAATGACTGAATAAGTGAATATGCTGTTTAGAGACAATTTGGCATGCGACGATTCTTTGGTATTTTAAATTATCTCGTCTTCCAGTAAATAGATGTAATAATTGTCTTAAATTTATCTAGAAAATAGAAGCAAAAATCTTACCTTTTCTAGTTAACAGGATACGTATTTCATGTTTATCTAGACAAAATGAATTGTGATCTATGAACAACGCTGAAGATATTTAAACACAGTTTACTGAAGCTGAAATAGCTGCAAGAATCCAATATCGTAGGCAATGTTCTTTTAATTGCAGTTTCAAGTCAAAGCGGGTAAACGTTTGACGCCAAACGGGAACAAGGGTATTTTTATACCGAGTGGATGTTTAATAATGTGCAATGAATCAGTAAAACTGCCGCGGAATCAAAGGCAGCGGTGTTAAATTTGTTCAGTGGGCACGAGCAGCTATGGGTCACACGCCGTTGCTTCTTGGCACACCCGGGGTTCGACCCAAGAACCGTAGCGACCACACGCACATCCCAGAAAAATATCGGAGACACATGATTTTGCTACTGATTTTTTTTTTAATAGTATTTACAGATTTGCGGGAAAGCTTTGTTGTTAAACGATGGACATATCATGCTCTCGCTTGCTGTCCTTAAGCAATAATTTTAAAAATATTATTACAGTCAAATATAAAAAAATTAATGTTTCTTGGGCAAAAAACTGAAACAAGTTTCTTATGAATACATTTCTAATTTCTAATTTGTTTTGGATTGGAAAAATATTTAAATTATCTGTATAACAAAGGGCTTTAATGGGTAGAAACCCTGAAGGACTGTCTGAAAAGCCGACAAGTAACAATGTATAGCTGCCAGTTTGTCATAAGTGAAATATTAAAGAGTTCACGCATATGTGATCACGCCGTTTTTACGCCGTACGTTTTGTGTTCGGAGTATTTAGTACTTGTCAGCGTGCTTGCGGGTGTTAAAAGCAATAAAAATAAAATTACACATTTCTTATGCTTAGCTGTACGCAACCAGAATGCACAAAAAAACTAGACGAATTTTCCAGGAACTGATTTCAAAATAAAAAATATAGCTAGACAGGAATCGCTAAAGTTTAATGTTTGCTCATTTTGAACAGGTTATTTGTGTTACTGCTACTCGGCACGTCCAGAAAAATAAGCGCAAGATACTTCATATGCGAAGAAGATATACATTTGTTACAAAATATGCGTATATTTTAACAGCATATGCGAATCAGATGATATATAAAGAAAATACAGAATTATAAAAGCCAAACATATATAATTATATATTAAATAATTTGAATTAATTATTAAAATGCCCAACTATGTCATCAGCGTATACTTGCGCTTAAAATTTCCGATTTATAACAAAACATGTAATTATTTTATACACTCACAACCATATCATTAAGAACAAGCGGGGGAAACATCCGCAGAAAATTTAGACAAAATATGGATTCCTTTCTAAACTAGTATGCAATCATAAGTAGAAGAATAAGCCTAAGTAAGGATATTTGCAAGAAAAATACGGATTTTTTATATAATATGTACTCTTTTCTAAATACAATATACAATCACGAGCAGAAGAATATATGTAATTAACACTATATACGCATTTATTGCGATATATGCTCTCCTTACTGAAACAAATATACAATAATAAACCAAAGTATAACCGCAAGTAACGACACATAAACATTAATTACAAAATATGCACTACATTCTAAAATAATATGCAATCATAAGCAGAAGAATGAGCGTAAGTAACGACGCGTACACATATATAGCAAATTATGCACTGTTTGCCAATACAATATGCTTTCATAAGCAGAAGAATTAGGGCAAGTAACGACGCGTACGCATATATAACAACTTACGCATTCTTTTCTGATAAAATGTGCATTCAGAAGCAGAAGATCAAGCGCAAGTAATGACATATACGATTTATTACGATACATGCACTCTTTCCTAAAAAATACGCCATATCATAAGTAGAAGAATAAGCGTAAGTAACGGCATATACACAGAAAAAACGTTACAAATTATCCACTTCTTTCTAAAAATATATGTTATTATAAGAAGAAAATAAGCATATGTAACGACGCATACGTGGATAATACGTATTTATTGCAAAATATGCTTAAATTTACAAAATAGATACTACCATATGCAGAATATTAATCGCAAGTAAGAACACATTCGCGGAAAATATGTATTAATTGCAAAATATGGAACCATAAGCAGAAAAGCAATGGTAAGTACAGACACATACGCATTTATTGCAGAAGACACTCGTTTCTAAAACAATATGCAACACGAAGTAGAATAATAACCGTAATTAAGAAGAATACGCATTTATTGCAAAATATACACCTTTTACCAAAAAAATTCGCACCATAAGTAGAAGAATAAGCGTATATAACGACATATACGTTTATAATACGTATTCAAGAAATCCAAACACTCTCTTCCAAAAAACATGCAATTATAAGTAGAAGAAAAATCACAGGTAACGACACGTACGCGGGAAGTAGCGAGAGTATTTCTTGCAAAATATGGACTCCTTGGTAAAACATTATACAATTAGAAGCAGAAAATATGGGTAAATCCACACATATAGGCATTTATTGCAAAATATACACTTCTTTCTGAAAAAATATGCAATTAGAGGCACAAGAATAACTGCAGTTAGAGAAAATAAGCATTTACTGCGAAATAAACACATTTTTTTTAAATTACACAATTATAAGTAGAAGAGTAAGCGTATATATAGAACATATACGTATATAATACGTGTTTAATGAAAAAAAGGCACTCCTTTCTAAAAAATACGCAATTATAAGTAGAAGGAAATGCGTTTATAACGACACGTAGAGACGGAGGGTATGCATTTCCTGCAAAATATGCTCTCCTTGTTAAAACAATATACAATTATAATCAGAAACGTATGCATAAATCCAGACACATACGCATCTCTTGCAGAGTATACACTTGTTGCTACAAAATATGCATTCATATGCACAAGAATAACTTTAGTTAGGAAAAATACGAATTTATTGTGAAATATGCACCACTTTTTTAAAATTAGGCAATTATAAGTAGACGAATAAACGTATATAACGACATGTACGTACATAATACGTATTCAATAAAAAACAAGCACTCTATTAAAAAAATATGTAATTATATGTAGAAGAAAAAGCGTACGTAACGACATGTACGGGGAAAGTAGCAAGGGTATTCATTGAAAAATATGGACTCCTTGTTAGAACAATATACAATTATAAGCAAAAAATATGGGTAAATCCAGACTTACACGCATTTATCTTTCTGAAAAAATATGCAATCATATGTACAAGAATGACTGCAGTTAGGCAAAATACGCATTTATTGCGAAATATGCACTTCCTGTGTAAAATTACGCAATAATAAGTAGAAGAATAAGCGTATAACGACATATACGTATATAATACGTATTCAATGCATAATAGGCATTCCTTTCTAAAAATTATGCATTTATAAGTAGAAGGAAATGCGTATGTAACGAGCCGTAGACTTAAATATGCACTTATTGCAAAATATGCTCTCCTTGTTAAAACAATGTACAATTATAAGCAGAAAAATATAAGTAAATCTAGACACATACGCATCTATTGCAGAATGTACGCTTTTTTCTAAAACAATATGCAATTATATGCACAAGAATATCTGTAGTCAGCTAAAATACGCATTTATTGCGAAATATGCACCTCTTTTTAAAATTACGCAATTATAAGTACAATAATAAGCGTATATAACGATGTGTACGTATATTATACGTATTCAATTAAAAAGAAGCACTCCTAAAACATATGCAATTATAAGTAGAAGGAAATGTGAATATAATGACACGTACGCGGAAAGTACGTTTCTATGGCAAAATATGCTCTCCTTGTTAAAAGAATGTACAATTATAATCAGAAAAATATGCGTAAATTCAGACACATACACATCTATTGAAGAATGCAATCTAATACAATCATATGCACAAAAAACGGTAATAGGGAAAACATTTATTGCGAAATATGCACCTGTTCCTTAAAATTACGCAATCATAAGTAGAAGAATAAGCTTATGTAACGACACATACGCGGATAAAACATATTTTTGCAAAATGCGCAGCCTTCTCTAAAAATATCATGCAATGATAAACAGAAAAGTAATCACAGCAATGACACATACGCGTTTATTGCAAAATATGCACTTCTTACTAAAGAGGTATACAATCATAAGTACAAAAATAAGCATACATACAGACAGATACGCATTCATTGCAGAATATACATTCCGTTCTAAAAAAAAATGCAACCATGAGCAGAAGAATATTACGTGTATTCTTCTGCTGTATTAAGGAAAATACGCTTTTTATTACAAAACATGTACCTCTGTTCTAAAAAATGCGTTTTCATAAATAGAATAATAAACATATGTGCAGACATATACGTGATTAATTCGTATATAGCGCAAAATATACAATCCTCTCTATAAAATATGCAATTATAAGTAGAAGTATTTATTGGAAAATAATAAAATATCCCTTTCTAAAAATACGATTACGAATAACGACATATACGCGGAATATATGCATTGATTGCAAAATATGCTGTTTTTTCTAAAAAATATGTAATGAACAATGAGTATGAAAGTACACATTCGACATACAATGTGAAACCCTTTCAAAAATAATATATGCAATCATAAGCGGAAGAATACGTGTGAATAAAGATACATACGCAGAATATATGCATTTATTGCAAAATATATAGTTATTTTTTTTAAATTTGTGATTGTAAGCAGAACAACGAGCAGAAGTGCATACACGTACGCGGAAAATATACGTTTAATGTAAAATGTGTACCCCTTTCTTCAAAAAATAGTCAATCATAAGCAGAAGAATAAGCGAAAGTAACAACACCGACGCTGATGATTTACTGCAAAAACGCAATATTTAAAAAAACATAAGTAGAACGGTAATCAGAAGAAGCACACGTACCGAAATATATATGTGTGTATATATATATATATATG
>JABXWE010034451.1:0-30370 GCA_014611495.1 Limonius californicus
ACAAATATAAATGGGAGGATGATTGAAGGTGTGAGGGGCCAATCAAGCGGTTCTTGTACTTGGCAGTATGCATGCAGTAAAATGTTCTTACCAGTGTTGCTATGGTTGATTTTTTTGAGTTTTCAGGTTTATACTTTTAAATTTGATTGGTGTTTCTACACAAATATAAATGGGAGGATGATTGAAGGTGTGAGGGGCCAATCAAGTGGATTTTGTTCTTGGCAGTATGCATGGCAAGCATGTGATGGTGCAGAAAGTCGTGCTCCATGTCATCACAGTTGATGAGTTGTTAGGTTTAATTTTTAAATCTTATTGGGAGTGGTTATAAAAATATAAATAGCAGGATTTGTAAAGTGTATCTGGTTCATCAAATGCTTCTGTGGATAGCAAGCATGTTATTGTACAAGATAACGTTTATTTTTTTATCATATTTTATTTGTTGATGTGCCATTCAGTCTTAAGCACTGCCCAGCGTTGACAGTAATATACAGTTGAAGGTTGAGGATTTGTTATAGTTTATTTAAAAAAGCAAGTAATTTTAGAAATAAACTATTTTTAAGGAAAAGCTTGGGTTGGGAATATTTCGTCGTTTTTCCCAATGGTTTCTGTTTTCTGATTCCTTCTGCTACTTTGTACTAATATATAAAATTTATTTTCTTTGTTTAATTATGGGCTGGGATGAGAGACAATGAGTGAAATTTCTAATATCCGTCTTCTGACATATACTTATAGTATCGACCTATCATGTCTTGCATTCAACTTTGTTTATTTAATTTGACTAATGCTGTCGCATGATCTAAGCGGAGTTATGTAAAGAAATGACGGCTCTGCTATAGTGTAAAGTTTGGAGGTCTAGCGATATTTAAAAGGTATATTTTTGCATGTTACCTTATACTTCACACATTCACAATTTAACAAAACTCAGGTTTCTTTTATTTTAACAGCAACAACTTTTTCATTATCTTGCAGTAAAGATTCAGTAAAATTAAAGTTTGCAAGGAAAATGTCTTCAGAGAAAGTTTCCAAAAAAGGTGCCTTAATTTTAATTTAACCTCTCCCAACCAAAACTAACCTAACCTTACCAAACTTATTGTAACCAAACAGGGCTGGATTTACATAATAAGCTAGACAATCTTTAGCTTAGGGCCATTCATTTGAAAGGGCACAAATTTGGTTAATATTCAACTATGATATCAAATTTTTATTAAAACAACCATGAAAATATTTATGTAACTCTTCAAAATATTGATTTCAAATTTCCCAATACAGCTTTAGCTGTTAATTTATTATTTGTAAATATTTTGCAACATTGCAGGTTGTATGCCTTGTTTCGATCATTAAAGAGTGAAAAAAGAATGCCATAGCTTCAAGATAAACTTTGTACTTTAAGCACATTATATATGGAAAGGGATACACTTAGAAGTTTGCTATACAATTTACCATATTATCTTTTTAATTCCATAGGATTTCTGTTTCATTAATTAGATTATTTGCTGTGTTTAATAAAACTTTTTTCTTAGCTTATAAATTTTCTTCGATATCATTACAGAATTAAAAATTAATAATCTTGTGTTTGACTTTTTATATATTTTAAGGGGATAAAAAAGGTGATTTGATATATATTTTAATTATGTTAAATTTCTATTGAAGCTACAAACTCGAATAAAACTTTATTCAAAAAGAAGCTCCAAAAATTTTTTTGCTTAGATCCTCATTCGTGTTAAATCCGTTCCTGTAACCAAATCAAACCTAATGTAATCTAATCTAACTTAACCTAACCAACGTTTAGTCTAACCTAAGCTAATTTCACGCTCTCAGCTTGGTGTACCCACAAACAAAAGAATGTGGTTTGCGGTTGGGCACGGGCAGTACATGTCAAACAAATTTGTTACTACTTCAAAGTGGATTATGGTAGCAAATTATGGGGACACAGAAATGTTTAATAAAGTTCCCTCTAATTTTTTTTTAAATTCCGAGCTCCGCGCTTTCGCTTGTCGTCTTTATGGCTATACTTCCACTTTCACTGTGCTCAAAAATCACGTGATTTTAGCCAAGTGATCTTTGTTAGTAGTACTCCAAGCTGAAGAAAAGCCCCGTGACGCTCATGCCTTACCTAACCTAACCCAACTTTAACTTTAGCCAGTTTTAATCTAATTAAACTTTAATCTAACCCAACCTAACCCATTATCATCCTAATCAAACTGACCCTAATGTATTTTTAATCTGATCTAACTTTTGCCTAATTTAATTTTAACCTATTCCTAGGTGACGCCAATTTAACTTAATATACTTTTAAGAGAAATTGGTTAAACCTAACCTACTAAACCAAAAGGATTTAGTAAGAAAATGTAAAAATATCCACGCTTTTTATTTCCCACCCACTTTTTCTTGGATTGTTTTTCTGAGAGACATTTTTCTTTGACTTTCATAGTTTTGACTGTGACTATAAACACTGTTTCAATCTTTTTTTGTTTTGCCATTAGTAGTACAGGTGATCATGAAATGGACGATTTCAAATTTGAAGTGATTTGAGATTCTAAAAAAATGTTTGTTGTAGATTTTTCAACGGCAGACGATATTACAAGACAGGAGTTGTCACTATCGAAGCAATTGGAAGCAGAGCTGCTGTCCGAGGAGAGTCTGCGAGAAGGATTAGGCCCCATTGATCTAGATGGTTTACAGATGCTATCCGATCCGACTATGAATCTTATATCTGACGGGGTGGAGGATCACTTCCGATTGGATCGTTCATAACAATGGTGAGCCAATTGTGTTCCTTCCGAATTGACAGCCTGTGCTTTCAAAATAAGTTGTTGTTCGAAGGAAGTTTTTCTCTGGATGGGAAATTGCTAGCTTTGGTTTTCAAGGTGATTGGTGGTTTCTCTAGTAATATTTTTTTGCAGAAATTCGTTGCCGATAGGAACTTGTGTTGATTTGTCGTACAAGTAGCATCTCAAATCGTCAGGATACTTTTGAATCATCTTTTCTGAACTTTTAAGTGTGATCGTAGATTCTTAGTGACTTCCTACAGTGTGGCCAACATAGTGACTATAATCTGTAATGAATCGACTTGGTGATCCCAGATTTGTTTCAGCTAAACAACGTCACAGCTTGATAATGTAAAGGCCGAGTTTTTGTTACTGTACCTGAGAAATTTCCCGCTCAATTTGTGGAGCAGGTTCGAGCTTCTGTTTTTTTTAACCCTTTGCTAAAAGTCATCACCAAGTATCTCGAGTGACGAAGACGGAAAATTAGAAAGACTGATGCAGACCTGTGTGTCTGTAATATACAAACGAATATTCGAATTTTTCTAATTTTAAACCATTAAAATGAAAAAAAATTGGGTTACATTTTTCATATGTATTGTTTACGTAGGTATAAATTCAATTATACAATAAATTTTTATATAAATAAGAAGACATTGTAGAGATATGTTTTTGTAATATAGATTTGTGGCGATGTAGCTTAGTTTTCAGAGGTGTTTGTACAAAAGATTTTATTTCTTTAGGTTTCAGTGTTTTATGTTTTTGAGAATTGTGTATATATTATGAGCTAGATTTTTATATTTTTGTAGAAGTAGATTCTTCTCGTTTATGTTTTAATTGATCGTTTCAAGTCATCACATTATTTTTAAGCATCATGGACGTTTAGAGAAATTTCTTTAAGGGTCGTACTTCAATTGTTATTGTAAACCAGCAAATAACATTGTTTCCTTGGTTAGTCATTTTTGCAATAATCTCTTGATTAAGAAAAGACACTTTCTAGTGTAGTTATGAAATAAAATAGTAATCAAAAGAGAATTTTTAATTTGATTACAATTATTTCAGAGGATTGTTGTGCTTTTGGTAATAAAGACGAATTGTTTTAGTTTTTAATTTATTTTGAACATGCATTGCTTTTCTAAATATTAAAATGATCTCCATTTAAGCCTTAGTAATGTGACTGATATGTTCATAAAAAGACAATCCCTAATTGAGCTATTATTTGTTTTTATAGTTAACAAGTGAAGTGTGGCCCTGTAATGGATTTTAGATCCTAAAGTATGTATGTATATATATTGTTAATTTTAATTTAATTTTAAGCACAAAGTGCAATACCTGTCCGGACTATTTTTTAGTAACGATTTTAATTAAAAGTTTTACAAACTACTTGAAACAATTCTCAGAATGCGTGGTGTCTTTCTTTGTTTTTTATAGGATATAGGTAGATCATTTTGTGAGTGTCCAGCACAAAAACATATGATATGCACAAACTTTTTTGAACAGAATTTCTCCTCATTTTGAATGCATAATTAGAATAGAACGCACAACCGTGTATGTATTTCATAATGCAAACAAGGAAAATGGGTACTTTCTGTCTGCAAATTGTTGTGTTGAAATGGTTGTTCACTAAGGAAACATTTGGTATGAAATAATGTGAATGTTCGTTCATAACAAGTAACTATGCTTTGGAAGGGTTATGAAACATCTAAAATGAATTGGAAAAAGTTGCTAATAATTTTTGATCAGGTGCAGTTGTAAACACTGAAGTGCCTGTGGAGCAGTTCTGATCGCTTAGATATGTTTGGGGGCTCCTTGCTAATAGCATACAGATAGATAAATGCTTTAGAACACTTACAGGAGCTTCTAATGATCCAGAAGGTTCTTTAAATCATTTGTATAATATATTAGTCATTTTAATTAATAATAGGAGATGGTCATGACCACTTACAGTGTGTAATCACTTGTAGGTACTTGTGACCACCTAAAAATGTGTATGAACACTTAGAGGTGCCCTTGATCATTTGAAAGTTCTCATTGTCGCTTACAGATGTTAAAGATGATTTCTGGATTCTGATCATCACCAACAGATGTTTCTTGTTCGTTGCCGCATAGAGGTACTCCTGACTGCCTAAATATGTTCCATCATTTAGAGGTGCTCATGAGCACTTACAAGTCACCATGATCATTTAGAGGTGCTCACCATAATCTAGAGGTAATAGTTATCACATACACAAGCTTGTGTTCTGATGCAGGAGCTTGTGATTACATGCTTACAAATACTAATGGTACTTTTCAGATTTTCAAATAGATTGCTTGTGAATTTGCATAAAATTAGTTGTAATAGATTTCATGCCGGATTAGTACAATCACTTGCGTACACATGTTTTGTGCATGTGGAGATTAAGAATTTCAATTGAATGTTTGCATTTGTAGTTGTGTGGTTGTAACTACTTCTGGGATATTTGTGATTGCAAAAAGATGCCGAAAATCACTTACAGGTGGATGTGAACATTAACATAAGTTTTGTGATATTTCTGAAATAGTTGTATTCATAGTTTGTTGAGACAGGAAGTGCCCAGTCAAACTATCATAGCCGCATTTATATCATAAAAGTTTTATATAAAGTTTTCGATGGCTCTCTCATACTATTCACGTCATCGTTCATGTGTATCATACGAAGTATCGATTAAAATAGAAATTGATAGTCCTTTGTACTGTTTGTATGGGTTTTCACTGTTTAGGAATCTCAAGGTTACACCTGTTACATGAAATGGGTCAAATTGATGTAACTTTTTATAAATTTCATATTAGGCTAATTATCTCCGGGTTATATCTTAATTTTTTATTTTTATTTTTGAAATATCATCGTAGTCATTATAGTGTAGTATTTCACTTAAAATAAGGGTATGCTAGTTTCTTGGTGCTAATTCTTTATAGGCAGGAATTTACATGTGGATTGTTGGCCCCACGTTGTCAGGCACAGCAAACCGCCCGTGAAACACGGAGGTATGGTTTTAGGGTTTCAGTTGCTGGATAATTGTACCCTTTCATTTGTTTGGTTTGGCAGAAAGTTTATTTAAAATTTTTTTTTTGTGCCATTTTAATAATAGATTCAAGCCTGCATGTGTATGATAAATGTAGTTGCAACTTCGAGGTTATGTATTTTCAGTGGGCCTCATGCCGGATTGTGTCCAAACTTCAGCATCTACACATGTCGATTTGAATGTTGAAATTTGTCTGATTGCAAATTTTAAACTTCTGCTTGCCAGTTTTATATGAAGTTGTACTTGCAGACGATTATGTCTGTCAGAGTTGAATTTTGTAGTCAGACGTAACCATTTGAAAGCAGTTCTTTATTCCAAAGTGGACCTAAGTCATGTTTAATTTAGTTTTCTTTAGACCAAAACTGCAGTTTATTCATGGTGTTGTCATTAAAGTCTCGGTGATGTTTCTAGAAGTAACAACAGCAATATTAGAAAAAACAATGACTTTCCGATTTTTATCTTTGAATAAGCTGTAGCTGACTAGTATATTATAGGATACCCTTTTTATCAACTATCTGTCAGAATTGTACATAGCATTATGTATTATATTTATTACTCTACGAAATTTTTACATTTACATATATTTAAAAAAACTATATCAATTGTTTAGATTTGAATTTTTATTCGTAAACAAATGTCAATTGTTGCATGCTTCATTGTTATTTTTTTTTAAATTTAAAAGATTATACTACATAACTTAATGACTTGTTTAATTATTAATTCATCCCAACCCAACTGAACCTACCTGTATATTTTTCATTGATTTTGTTATTGGTAACTGAAGTGTTGATTTGAAGCACAAATATCGAAATAAACAATAAAATTTTAACAATATGCACTAATATAATATCAGGAGTATAAATAATCTTAATAAATGTTGCAATAAACTTCTTTTCTACTACTACCCTACTTTAAGTACACCATAAAGTGGTCATTGTAGTGCAGAAATCTATTTCATTATCGGATGTATACGAGGGTTGCTTTTTATATTTCGGGATTAGAGAACAAAAATAAATATTTAGCATCGAAAATGGCTTTGTTGTTTTTCAAAATATTCTCCATGAAGATCAATACACTTTTGCATGCATCTGAACCAATTTTCCAAGCAGTTTTTCCACTCTGATTGAGGTATCTCCAAAACATGTATTTTGAATGCATCAACTTCAGGTGTCGTAAAACGTTGACCTTGCAATTTATTTTTGATGTTCGGGAATAAAAAGAAGTCATTTGGTGCCAAATCAGGACTATACGGCGGATGACTTATCAAATCGACGTTTTGAGTGCTCAAAAAGTCACTTATTCGATCCGATGCGTGAGTGCTCGCATTGTCGTAGTGGAGAATGATTCGCCTTTGGCGGTTGGTTTTCCTTATTTCTCCGAAGACTTGTGGCAAACAAATGGTTGTGTACCATTCAGAATTGACCGTTCTACATTGCACCAATGGTACGGTTGAGACATGTTCAGTTTTCCCGAAAAAGCTGGGGACCATTTGCTTCGAAGTGCTTCTAGCACAAACGACTTTTGTTAGGCTTGGAAAACCCATACAGTCAACTGCTGTTTACTTTCGGGCTCATACGCGTAGATCCACGATTTGTCACCTGTCGCAATGTCATACACATGTTTTAAAGCACCGCGATCGAATTTTTTGAGCATTTCTTGCGACCAATTGACACGAGCTTGTTTTTAACCGATTGTCAAATTATGTGGGATCCAACGCGAACAAATCTTTTTTACGGCCAAATATTCATGCAATATTGAATGTATGCTGGTCCCACTAATGTCCAAGGATACCTCAATCTCACGATAAGTCACATGACGATCTTGCAGTATCAGTTCACGCACTGCATCAATGATTTACGGAACAACAACTGATTTTGGACGACCTTCACGAAATTCGTCGTTGAGCGAACTACGGCCACAATTGAATTCGGTAAACCGTCGATAAACACTGGTCCTTGATCGCGTTTCATCGCCAAAAATCGAATTAAGTTCAGCGATGCACTGTTGTTGAGTTAATCAACGTCGAAAGTTGTAAAAAATAATCGCACGAAAATGTTCACGATTTAATTCCATTGTTTGGCCGATGTGAATTTTTTAAGTTACTGTAAACAACACAAATAGCGCTCGTACGTCAAAACGTTCTGAGTACGTACACCGTCAAAAATTTCAAACTTTACGATAGAGACGTCAGTTGCCAGATCGCAGCACTAGGGTTGCTCTATCTCGAAATATAAAAGGCTACCCTCGTAGCACTCCACATTTTTCAACAACTGTTTTATTAAAAACACTGGAGGTATTATTCTTATTTTTAAACAGACACAAGGAACATCATCACACCTTCATGAATATATAACGCGAGTGTCTGGAGTTCCAAACGTTCCGATTCCGTGAGCTAAATGCACAAGTTCCGAATGGTTGGAACCGAAGGCTCATAGTCAGGGTTTCCGAACACGCAGGCGCATAAGAGCGTTTCAGTACATAATACATACTCCGTTCCAAAAGCATGCTACAAGAAACAAAGTTACTTAGATTATATTGTCAGAAAATGCGTAAGTTAGGCGCTACGTGTGATAGTTTTGAAGTCGTGAAATATGCTGTGAAGCAATTTTCTGGTCATTTTACATGCGGGATTTGAAAACTTTACAGAGTGTTGCAACAATTAAACCTTGTAGAGTTGAAAATTGCAACTCGAATCTGAAATATTATATCTACCTGATATATATGTTATCCATGTGTACATGGAGGAAAAGATTTCAAATCTAAAGGAAAAAACCTTGATAAAAACAGCATTAAACTGGTGAAAATGGTTACGGAGCGTAACCACCCAGTAAATAAGGAGCTTACCTGAATAAAGAAAATTGTCACCTGAAGATGATCAAGAAGTACGTCATTTATTATCGATGTGTTGTAATAGTAAGATTGATACTGACTACATACAAAAGAAGACGAGCAAAAACATTATTTTCAGAGATATATAGCAAAACCACATTTGCCAACTTCAGGTCTTGTCGGATAAATTTCTGCTGGTGCTTCTTGAAATACGACCGTCGAAGTCTTCTTTATTTGTATTTACTCTTCATACCCCAACAGCTTGGCTTCGGTTGCGGCTTCTATAATATTTCTTTTTATTTTTGTCCAGTTCCCCTTGATATCGTCTTGTTCCTCAATTTTGTTCTTTATTATTTTGTTTTCTAACCTTTTCTGGTACAATTCTTTCACTGAGTCGTCTTGCAGAGACTCAACATTTATTTTGTTCTGGTATATTGGAGCACTTCTTTTATTTTTGTTTTAATACCTAGTTAACTTAATGTTCCCTAAAACTAAAGCATGGTCACTCCCAATACCTGCCGAATTTAGACATCTAATATCATTTATTTGTGATGGATGTATTTTCCTATTAGTGAGTATGTAGTCTAGGGTGGATTGTTGTCATCTAGTGTTTTGCCATGAGTTTATGTTGCATTTTACGTTCAAAGAAGGTGTTATTTATTCGTAACTCTTTCTCATACAAAATTGAATCATCATTTCTCCGTTTTCGTTAAAACATTTTCATTAAACCTCTGCTTAATTTCTGGGATTACAGAGTTCTGGCATTAAAATCACCACATATAATTACATATTCTACTTGTGATATTGAATCTATGGTGTGTTGAAGGTCTTCATAAAACTTTTCTTTATCTGCAGTTGGTTTGCAACTCTCTGGTGCGTAGATAGATATCACATTTATTATTTTACCTTCTGTAGGTTCTGTAGTTTCAACAATACTAATCTCTGTCATACGTGTTGATATTCCTGTATGTTGCCTTTAAATGTCTTATGTATTAAAATTCCGACGCCCTCTTTCCCTCTTTCCCTCTTTCATGCTGTTGTATACCACTGTACCATATACTAGGATGTAGTCATTATAAATCACTGTTCCCGTTCCTCTTTTTTTTGTGTCCGATATAGTGCATATGTCTATTTTTTTTTCTTCTAGCTCCAGCATGACTTCTTGGTCCGTGCCTGTCTCCAAGATCTTAAGATCTTATATTTCATGTTGTAACGTGTGATTTCGACGCACAGTGTATATTGCTGAGTTGTTTCAAATTTTGGTTCCGCGCATGTTAAGTTTCAATGTCAAGTGGAATTAGATTTCCTCGAGCGCAGAATTAGTCTGATACCTGACAAGTGTGTACTAGATTTTTCACCGCGGTCCGTGTCGACCAAGGATTTATTCCTAATTTTGTTGAAAAGGTCTAGTTGAGGGAAATCTCTGGTGTTAGTGAGATCTTCCCTAGGTTTTTAACCAATTTTATTACACCCTTGAAGAGGTCTTCTAGTGCCGATTTACATCTTTGGTGAGCTAAGGAAGTTTGATTCTAATTTGGTTACTTTATTAGTTCTTGTATTATTAGGCAAGCTTAGAGCGGCTGAGAAATTTTGAGCTGCTGAAAAGTTCGTAAATACCAGGAAAATTTAGAGCTGCTGGAAAAGAAAGTTTTATAACTACATCGAAGAATTTCCAGAAGAATTCGGATCGATCGTACGCTAAAGAAAATATTTGCAAGGTCGACATCTAGACGCACACCTGCGACCGCCAAGTGTTAAGTTCAGATGGTGCATGCAGTACCCGGAGATATCAATCAAAAAGGTCGGTCTAGAATATTCTTGTAACTTTTAAATATTGCGATAAATACATACGCAAGGACTTCGAAGATCATCCGGTGGAATTCCATTTACAACTATTTAATTGTACAGACTTAAATTGTTCATATATGTATATATATAATTCTACAATCATTTGATACTATACATCCAACAATTTATACAGTTTATAAATTTTGTAAACGGTCCGCATATTCCGAGTTTCTGATTTAATTATTATTGGTTTATATATATTCAAAAGGGAGGATATTGCGTGAACTATATATATATTTTTTTTTCCAGTGCGCTTATACCTCAATAGTAGGTACTTGATGCTAGTTTACCTAATCGAGATCTCGTTTATCGTGAATTAGGCGGGTTATGTATTAATTACCCATATTTTTTTTGAAGCTATTTTGTGCTTCTTATTAATTTTAGCCTTATTGACGCATTATCGTTTTCTCAAGACTCAGATTGTTTAGTTCAAGTATTATTAAATCAGACAGGGACGTTTGTGGTCTGGTTTTAGTTAAACGATATTTATATTTACTATTTGGGGCTAACTGGGGGGGTCTAATGTTTGATGTTTGCTTTATAAAGTTGATCAAAACTGGATAATAATTTGTATATTGTTTACACAAATTGATTATACTAGAGAATTGTGTCAAGCTTTTGTGTTTTATTGTGTCTTGTAATTTTATTTGAAAGACGTTAGTATTATCAGTAAGGTAAGTACATTTTCTCCGGGGGATTCCTGTTTATCTGCGTCATCTTCGAGACAAAGGGTTAATTTTAAACAGGTGGCGCCTAGGCTTACTCCGAACCACCCTTCTGCGACGGTAGCTGGTCGAACCCTTGTCTGATACCTGGATCTTACTTAGAAACTGATACTTCGTTTTTTTTTTTGGGTACAACAAAAATATTGTTGCCGCTGTTTTTATCTAGGCGTCACAATATCAGATAAAATGGATACTATTATAATAATGATGTGGTGGTATCTCAGTTGGTAGAGCGCTCGTTTTCTGAATAAAATGTGGATTCTGGCTTGGTTTCGAAACCTAAGCCGTACTATGCAGATTTATAAAAATCTTATCTGCAACCCACCACACACTATTTCCCAATTCGGCTTGCAACCGTGGGATCTTAATGCTAAAAGCCTTCTCTGGAATTTCTGTTGTTCAGATGCGATGTTAAACTGTAGGTCCCCCGTGTTTCTACATTAGCGCTGAGGAGAAACACGTGGCAGAGAAGAGGCCGATGCCCAGCAGTGGGACGGAAAGGCTGTTGATGATGATGATGATTATAATATATATAAGTATATTAAAAGTAATTTTTTAAACAACTAAAAACGTGTTAAACGCCCTTTTCACCGCAAAAAATAGGATTAATGATTTGTTAAAATCGGGTGTTTACAAATTAAACTGTTTACATCGTAATTCTGTATACTAGTACTGCTACTACCATACTTTTTTTTCATTCATTCATACTACTATTCCTCCCCCGGAACCGATTTCGTATTACTTCGGGGGGGTGCGGGCGTCCCATACATACTAGTCATTCATGCAACATGCACCCTAAACTCAAGTAAAATACGATCGCCTCCGCCGGGGTTTGAACACGCCACCGATTGGCCGTATTTAACTGTGACCTCGAGCGACAGTGCGCATTCGCACTGCTCCACCGAGGTCCCTTACCACTACTATACTAGTTTGAACACAACCATGCACTGACATCAAATAACACAACATTTTTACGTTTCTGTGGTTATAAACGTAAATTGAATACATTTGAGGCCTTTCAAATTCATACTTTATCAAATACATTTTCAATTAATGACCAAAATGAGCTTAAAAATCTTCCGCTATTGGAAGTTTTCGAATAGAAGACCAGAGCCAAGTTCAAAACCAAGATTCAGTCAACTACAAATGCTCATATTGCTTTTGAAAATGATATTTCACTTACTAAAATATGTATTAAATACAAAATAAATAAAATGTGTTGAAAATGTAAATATTATTTTTAACATACCGCTTTATTTATTCAAGTAACCGTATTCATTCCAAGCTTTATGAGAAACTTCAATTAACGGTACTGGCGAATTTATTCTATTCTTTCATTCTGCGCTATATTTTACAATTCGAAAATTACTAAGGTGTGTGTATGATTTTAATGATAAATCCAATACCAATAAATTTAATTAAACGGAATAGGCATGTGCAGCAACATGCGATACATTCTATGACCATGTTGGTGGCGCAGTTTTAATAGAGATTCCCAATGGTTGCCTTTACATGCTATCAAAGAGCGAGTGTGCTGACATAATCCGCAATTAGCAATTAGGAGCGCACGCCGTAATTATCAGGAGGAATTAAAAGGAATTAGAGCTTAGCGGAACTCTAATCCCCATAAAACATGCTATGGGTAACGTGTGACAAAATACATAGAAATTAAACCGGAAACCTCATAACAATTTTCTTAATCGTACTAATGGCCAAGCAAATTAAACATGGGCGTAGGCTGCGAAGGGTTAAAGACCAGAAAATTGACATCAACACGGTATTTGTAAAAAAACAGAGATGTAGGATTATACACGTAACGCAAAACGGAGTTATGTAAGAGACGAACTTCAAGCTGCTATTAAATTATAACTGTATGCGAGTTATTTTTTAATATTACTAATTGCAAACATCACTTTATTTGCTTGATAAGTTAGCTCTTTACTTTACCAGTTAAAAATAATATGGAAGTAAGTATTATTAAGGTAATTTTAATGTGAAGAAAGAATGAGGGTCTTTACAACGTGCTTGAGGTATAAAAAAGTTGTTTCTGCCTTGGATACGATTAAGATTATTTATCAAACAAGACAAGACAATGAAACAAGCAAAAAGTTTGCTTGTTAACATGGTAGCTATATAGCAACAACATATTTTTACTATAGCTGTCTACATAATTTATCAGTTTAGTATTTAAAATTGTATTAACTGAGGCAATAATACAACCTTCGCCTCTTAATTATAGCTTTCTATCGACAAATGTCTACAATAAAGGCAATAGTCATATATTTTACATTTTCACTCAGAGGGAATTTCGAATAAATTGAAGACTGGCTGGTTGTTATAAGAAAACTGCAGGGTTAACATTAGGCATCTTTTGATAAAGTACAAGTGTAGGAGATACTCACGTAAAGTTTAAAAGTAAGAAATTTGAAAGGAAATATATTTAGCGCAGAAGTTGGAAGAAAATGTGCATTACGTAATTTCCTTCGTCAAAGAGTAGTACCACGACGTCGAAATACAATAACATCGAATTTTTGTTTAATCTAGTTAATTACAGTTCACGTAATATCAGATATGTCTAATATTAATTTCATCTAATAACAGTTAATATCGGTTACATCTAATTCAGATTACGTTGATTATATTTCATGTTGAAGTTGTAATTTAGATTTTATTTTTTACAAATGAATACTTTCCCAACGTTTTTTGGAAATAAGGATATTTTAGATATTTGTTTATTATTCTACTCTCGTTGTCAGAATGCTTGCATGTTTCATAGCTTTACATTTGTAGGGTACTTTGTATATAGGAACAACTTGCACAACTATTATTATTCAAGGCAGCCTGCAATTTTATAGCAGTAACGCTTTTAATAAAGGATAATATTTTTTGTATTTCGATGGATGGTTTTACAATTTACTCTTTGTTCCGATTTCTAAATTTTCTGGTATCTCTACCATTACAGGTACTACCGCATTAGCATTTGGAAAAGTCAAATTACGTTCCAAAAATGATCTGTATTTATTTTTACTTTTATCTTCTTTGTAATTGTTAAACTTGTTTTAATGATAATCTAGGCTTTTGATTTCTATGTAATATCAATAATAAAATGCATGTCAGTTAACCCGATTATAAATGGATTGTCATTAAAATTCATATTTAGAAAGGATTTATAAACAGTAGTCGATAAGTATTCTGGCAATCAATAGAAAGTTTTAAGACATGATGACAGTATATTTGGGATAGCCTTTTCATTTATTATATTTTGCAGTTGATTGTAGGCATTATAAATTGTAATATTTAAATTCTATTAAACAATTTAGAATGGGACTTGTTTTTAATCTATGAAGTTCGTACACAACTTTCGATATCAGTTAACAATACCGTAGCTTCAAAATTGCAACATTCTCATTGCAAAAATAATTCTACCAAATGTCTTTTTTCGTGTATGGGTCTAGTTTTGAATTTTTTAGTAAAGTTTCTGCGGAAATATAATTATAATATATTTATACATGCAATTTTCATAAAAATCTGAAAATAACAAATAGCCCGACGACTAGATACACAAATTATTCACTTACTCGTTTCCTAGATCCCAAAAGGTTCACTTTAATCAAATAGATTTTTTGCAATAGTACCTTTCTATATAGAGCGTTTCGTGGTGAGGGTGGAGTACAGGATCTTATGGACTTTACAAACCTGATGAGACTTGACCGTAAAACCTTGCCAAATGTAATCAGTCTAAAATGAAATTGATGCAGGCAAAGGCAAAATAAGCGATTTATATAACAAAAGGCGGATTACGTTATAATTGACAGGTGCTTAGTATCTTTAGAGCAATTTCAAGTGGAAGTTTTGTAAAATTGGTAGCCATAAGAGCCTGTGCTACACTCTCACCGTTAGATCTTCTATAAGCTATAAGCAGGTAAAAGCAAAATTACAGATTTTCTCATGTTAAAGGTGTTTTTACAGAACACAACGGCGATATGACATATCAGGGACGATAAATCACCACGTTTTTAAAAATATATTTTTACGTCACATTGCTGTGTTCAATTATGTCAAAGTGACGTTATGATATCTCGTTAAACCGTGATTTTATTCTTTAAAAATCGTATGAAGTTCTTGAGGGATGTAAGTATCTGGCGTTTAGCACAAAGCTCGATAAACTAACTCGCTTAACTTTGCTAGGTTGCAGGGTGCTTCGCCAAGTAACACAAATATGACTGAATACTCGAATATGATCAAATTAATTGAAGAGATTTATAGAGTGTATTTGGAGTAATATGTTATAATACGGCGCTAAGGTGATCGGAGAAAGAAATGTCTAATTATCTGTATTAACAAATGGAAAAAAATATCTTTCTCCATTGATACAGTACAATTACACCATAGCTGGCAGTTTGGCAACACTGAACTAGAATTTTCGCCAAATTGTTGTTGCATTTTGCCTATTCAGAAATTTTTATCATATATCATAAAAAACTACATCGATGCGGTAAACTGTATCGTTGTCGCTTCGTGTGAAAACGCCTTAACTGTAAAGTTCTGCGTCAATCTGGTATGGGAACTTCTGCTTCATAGCTTGCTCTGCAAAATTGCCAAATTTAATAAATACGCCAAAATAAACATAATAAAATGTATCCTGATAGTAATAATGGGTCTCAAAGTGCTTCTCCATCGAAACGTATCTAAATTAAGAATCTGGACTTAATTATTTTAATTGAAGCACTAAAAGCTGCTACTGCAGTAAGATTTTAAAAACCTCTCGGAGTATCGCCTAAAATAATGGGATGTGCGATTGTACGGTAATGTATGAGGAGTTTATTTCTTTACCGGACAGGGTAATTACTTAGAATAGCATTGGCACGCACATTGCACGACCGCTACCAGGAAGGTGAAGAGTGCGAGTATTAGTAGCTGCAGCTCTCGGCAACCTTCACTAATTCCTCTTACTATAAGTTGTTTATTATTTAGTGGGCAGTCAGTATGTGCAAGTGCAATCATTATCCCAGTGTGGTATGTGTTCAATTATAAAATATTTTCTCGAATGAATTCGATATTAAATAAACAAAATTAATGGTTTATCTCGTTAATAAAATATAAATTTATGCCGCATTTAACTGTACTGTGGTATGGATGGTTCTGGTTTGTTAGTTTTAAGCTTATAAATAAAGTTTTGTGCATAAATTATTCCCTAGTTAATACTTCTGCGCAAATTATATTGCTTTGTATTTAAACAAGAATTTTAATAAATATAAAATAAATTCGACCCATTAGCATTGTTATCATTTTTTAAACTACGTAATCGATTATACAGAGCGTACAAGACGCATGGAGGGACTGATTTCTTCTTGTTAATATTAAGTGTTAGAAAAAAGTCCAAAAATTATATCAAATATCTGTCTTAGCATATACATGTTAAATGTCATATTCTAACCAAATCTAGTAGACAATGTAAAATATTGACATACTGTTTTCTGCAAGTTTCTATATTAATTCAGGAAAACAGCAATTATTTGAATTAGTTTGATCAGGCAGTTACTAGAATTAATCCAACAGAAATTATAAATGATTACGTTAACCCCGAAATGGTTTACGAAAAAATGAGAAGAAGCAGATGTAAATTTCGATGATCGTTTGCTCCTTAAGTAGTAGGCTCGAAAATTTTATTTGAGTAAATTGGACACTTACGGTAAGAGATAAAAAATTAACTGACCATTGTTATAATTTTATATGTGCCTGATATGTTATACGGCCGTATTAATAAATCGTTTCAAAATAGAGCGTGAAATACTTAGCTTATTGTAAATCTTTCTAGAAATAAAAGAAAGAAAACATTAAAACTATATAAATACGTGTTACGGACCAAACGAGCTTTTTCGTCGACCCGCAACCGGATAGGTGGAAAAAGGCCTACAGTTTAGCTCAGAGGAGTATGGGAGGTTCATGGAAACCGCTTACGGGAGGAAAGCTTCCTAGTTGTGTACAGGGCATGTCGAAAATTAACGGGCGCCACCTTCCAAATCACAGATGATTGCAGGTTCTCTGGAAGGCTGAGAAGCCAGCAGCTTACGGGGATCGGACTCACCTTTATTGTGCCTCCCTTCTGGTTATAAAGCTTGCAAAGTTCACGCACACAAATACAAAATACTCAACAATAAAAGATGTAATAAATTTCAAAACATAATTGGAAATGACACAATACAAAAATGACGGCAAATGGTGATATTATAGTTCAATACTACAAACGATTAATTGAACGTTCAAGAAAAGGAACTCGCCGCCCCTGGCGTACGGCATTTAAAATCTACGTGGCCAGTGGCGTCTGAGTTTACAAAAATAATACAATATATAATTAGGTACTTTTTACAATTAACAGTAAAAAAATGTCAAACGGCGACTGAAGGTCGCTTTTTGTCGCATAAAAAAGGTTCAATCACTTAAATTTTGCAAGTTAAACGCATAAAAGGTGTTTTTCGCAACACAAAAACTATTTATTTTACCTTGACGTTCGTGGAATGGAGTAGAGAGAGAGAAAGGCAGGCACAATTTTGGGTTGTTCTTACGGTGCAGGCAAATCCACGGGCACGCCCCTGAAGACTGGATCGAATGGAGTCAAAGGGCCAAAACTTCAATGCCTTCGTCGCAACAGCGGCTCTACCAGAGGGACAGGAAATGGGCTCGATATTAATCTGTCAAAGTCGATCGGCAATTTCACACTAAATTGCCTTTCCAGGGATAAAATTCCAGACTGTTGCTTTAAATCCGACACTTGTCGATGGTTCTGTTCAGCCCACGGTGAAAACAGTGACACGAAAATACACGCGATGGACACCCATCGAAAACCCAAGCCGACCCTGCAGTACTTGACGGCGCTTATCGCCAGCGACAGAGCCGGAGAAGATGTTAAGTCCAACTGAAGAACTAAACGCAACCGAACCTGCATTGGCCAAAAAGATTACACCACATTGTGAAATATGGTGAAATAATTCTGGAACGATTTGACACGTAAATTCGCACAAAGCGCTCCGGGTCAGGCGAAGACAAAACATTAATCAGTAATTTCAGCCAACAGAGGGATTTTCAAGGGCTTTGAGAAATTGGCCTCCTATAACTCAATCTTAAAAAAATAATAACGAAAACTGCAATTAACATAAGAACCGCAATTAAAATAGAATTTTGATTCCTATGAAGCGGCAATTAAAGTATGACTTTAATTCAGATGAAGTGGCCAAAATCAAATGAACATAACATACGCACACACATTATTAAAATAATACTTTGGCATTAAAAACGGGAAATTAGAACATGCTTTCCTTAAAAAAAAATAACATTATACACAGGGTTGGGAAAAAGTACGGAACAATGCAAATCTCTCTACTACGGCAACCGCTATTTCACTCAAATTTCTATATGGAGGTATCGATATACGGCGGATACAACGAAGGAACTGGTGGTTTAAAAGGACTTCCAGTTTAACCGGAATTAATACCACTGAACCTGCAAAGAAGAGCTCTGTTGATACGTCGAAAAATATACAGGGTATTCTATTTAAAATAAAAAAGTTGATATAATTTCGGGAAAAAACGAAAATCTTTTTAAATTCATATAACCTTCATTGTATCCGCCGCATATTGGAACCTTCATGCAGAAAATTTTGTTTAAATCACGGTGTCCGGTTGCAATGCTCCGCACTTTTGCCCAACCCTGTATAATAAATTCACCATACAGCTTTTCAAAATGTATACTGTAAGTGCCATTTTCTCTACACACCATTTTCGACTAAAAACAATAATTTTCAGTTGCTGAAAAATACAAAACAATAATTAATTAATCCTGATTGGACGTGGAGGATTAAGGGTTCTGGTTAACCAGAGCTACAGTTTAAATCTTTGAAATTAACATCGTACTTCACCCATTCTCACGATTTCTACGTGTAGAATTAAAAGACTCTTAGCCAGAATTTACAATCGCCGAAAAAGGAATTACAAAAAATAATTAAAGTATGGTTATAAATTGTATAAAATGTAAAAATATACTGGGTGTTCATTTTGATTTAATATTTCCGGCAAAATCGGAACTTAATAATGTACTTTTATATACACAACACAAGCCTAGAAGTTAATATTTATGTCAGTAAACAAGGAAAGTAGATTGAAAGTCGAAAGTGATGACTGTCAATATACTACAGTTCTCCTAAATTGTTTTAAGATAAAATTTCTTGTATTTGAAAGCTGCAACTTTCGACGCTCCTTGTATTATCCAAATTTGTGTATTCAAGTTAACCATGTGAGTAAACTTCAAAACTGATTAGATGTTGTTAATTAACAGCAAATCTTAACCCCAATATCACACGTCTATAGAAATATTATGCTTTCATAACATAATTATCATTTACAATTGAATAATAGGTTTTGCTTCTATTACAGGACACACCGATTATTGCAACCACGGATAATGTTATCATTCAGGTATTGTTATTACTTTCGTGAAGAACAGGCCGGACGTGTACGACTACATAGGGAAAATATCGTTTACAGTAATCATGACTTCGGTTTATATTATCAATGTTTTCTTAGAATCGTTTTCGTCCACGAGCAATAACAATTTATATTTTCAAGCTTTAGTGGTACCGGACCTCTCACTTGTAGGCTAACAGGCCGCCGGCTGGTTGGCAGCAGCTAACTTAGTTCTATTCTAACTCTTCGCAATGGCTAACGTAAAAAACTTAAGAGAAAAGATAACATTTAGAACAGTTACGTCGCCGAAAACAAGTCAGCTGGATGCAGTACCACAATTAAACATTCCGCAACCACTTTCGTGTAGAAAAAAAAAACGTTTTGAAACAGACGATGCTGCAAAGAAAAATGACAATTTAAATACTAAAAGAATTTGCACTGGGAGAGATGATCAAGTGGAATCTGCATTGAAACTCTGGTTTGCTAATGTTCGTAAAGATGATGCACGTCTAGATGGTCCGTTGATGCGCCAGAACATGGAGGAAGAACTTAAAAAGAACCGTAAAAAGAGAAGCACATTTTGTAGCAACGGAAGAATGGTTTCCTCGTTTATTATTATCAATCGTTTATTGTGTTCAATAATCCCAAGTCCCAATGCGATCACATTAAGGGCCGTGCACTGTATTTTGTAAAAAGGAAGCGGTCTAATGAAGATCGATTTAAAACTTCTTAATTAGAATGCTTTTGTTTTTGCTTAATCGAATTGTCTCTCTTACATTTTTGAAATTCAATTGTTGCAACACACTGTATAACTTGGTACCCAGATGTGAAGTGTTTGGCTCGTGTTTAATGTTAAGGGGATCCTAAACGGCTTTCGCAATCCAATATCAAATGTAGGTTATTCTGAGCCACTGTAGTTGCCTTTGAAAGTAAATAAGCATTGACAGCTGCCACGGCCTTTGAATGCTTCAGAAACTTAGATGTATATGTATATATATAGTTACAATTTGAAATCAATCATGAGCAGTATTGAATAACAATAATCAACCCTATTTTTAGGTAAAGTGAAAATTTTGCATCTGGTAATCTATCGCATTCAGCAAGTTCAAGCAACCATAAAATTGTAGGTAAATAATAAAAATAAACTATAAATAGCGAAACGGTAGCTATTGTGTATATACTAAAAGGCTATTTAACTTGGAAAAAGTAGTAAGTATAATGTACACATACACTAAAAAGCAATCTGCTATAAACGACAATAAAAAATTCAATACGTTCAATTTTTTTTCATTTTCATTTTATTTATTACAAAATAATTAATACTATATCTCAGCAATATCTTTTATAGTTTTTCGCTTACGTTGACATCTAAAGATCATAAAAATGTTATTCTTTCTAATAGCCTATAAGTTCTGATCTGTGAGAAACTGCTCGCTTCCATAGAATTTCCGGAAATAATGATTATTGTATAGGTTTGTTATGTAGTTGTGGAGTAGAAGTCTCAAAAAGATACAACCGTTAAAAGAAACTACAAAATGGAAATTTTTAATCAATATTCAAGTACACTTTATTCTGCTTATCTCTAATGCAGATGAATGAAATCTGTTTGGGCAAAAGTGTGACTAGAATTTTATGAGTAAATATTTGAACAGTTTCTTCTACTAAAACGAATATATACTGCAGAAAATCGGTGTGTAACAAACCAAAATTATATTAATTATCTCAGACTTAACGAACCTGCTTTATTTCATTACTGTAAAATGTTGAGCAAGTTATTTTAATTACAACGTAATATGCTAAAACGCAACAGAATGCAGTATTTAATTTAAAAATTAATGTTTCCAGTATATTTTATTTCTAGATATGGTAGTTGTAACTATGAAACCTTTTCACGAATTTATTAAAATAATGTAATGAAACTAATAGTCAATAAATAATATAGGTTAACCATCGCATCACTATGGCTTTACAGTGTTTATATTGACAACATAAGCTAAATAATTTATGTAATTATTTTTAACACTTATTAAGCCAGTTCAGCAAATTTTTGCTATTCATGGCTGTTTTGACACTGTTCAATGATTTCACAAGTTTTAATAACTAAAGAGAATATCCATTACCTATCATTGCATTTAAGTTTGACTTAATTGCGGTTCTTCACTGTTGGACAAATATATACCTTGTGGCAACGTTCGCGTGAGTTTTCTGTGAATCTTCTTCTTTCCTAGAGTATAATAATTTCTTGCTGGGCACTTTTGAATAAGTCTGAAATAGCGTTTGGATAGTGTTTTGATTGTTTCACTTATATTTGGCACGTCTGTTTCCCGATGGATTTGGCTGTTTTGTATAAATCAAGGAGCGTTTATTATTATCCTCAGAATAATATATTGAAAAGTTTGAAATTTTCCTAGATGCGTTTTAGTAGCGCTGCCTCTTAGTAGAGCAGGATGAATCAGCCATGTAGATAAGTTTACCGCATTCAAGGTTAAACAGTGATTTTTATTATTAATTGTATATACAGTGTGTTTCAGAATTGCACGGCGCTATTGTATGGATGTGTTCTCCAGCACGAAATAAACAAAAGAGTTCATACAAATATATGGCTCAAATTAATTTATTATACCGAGATATTGAAAGTTAAAGATATTTATTTAAAAATAAAACAATCAGAGAACTGTTCAAAGTGGTCTCCATGTTGTTGAATGCAGCATTTAGGACGACGAATCCATGCTTCTCTGGCACGCCTTATAACATCAGGACGACCCTTGATAGTTGCTGCTGGTTCCACGATGCGATTCCTTAGCTCTTCTTGTGTGCCAATAGATGTAGAATAAACCATAGACTTCATCCAACCCCACACCAAATAATCTAATGGCGTTAGATCAGGAGATCGTGGTGGCCATTTAACAGGTTCGTTTCGAACAACCCATCGATTACCATATGTTATGTTTAAATAATTAATCAGTGACAATTTGAGAAAAATGAGCAAGGGTCATGCATAAACCACATCCCCTGCCTATTGGCAATCGGAATGTCTTCTAGTCTCATACAGATCATTTCGCAAAAAATTCAAGTAAGATTTTCCTGAAAGCCTTATTGGTAAAAAGAAGGGGCCGATGAGATTGTCACCAAGAAGACCACAACAGACGTTTCATGGAAAGGTATGTTGGTAATGCATATTAGCAGTCGTATGAGGGTTTCCTTCGTTCCAAGCATGGGTGTTTCGAAAATTAGTAATACCATTTCTAGTAAAACATGATTCATCGGTAACCAGCATGCAGCTCAAGAAGTTAGGATCTTGTGTGCATTGTCGAATTAACCCTTGGCAGAAATTTCTGCGCTTGTTATAATCTTCTGGTAACAGATCTTGCACAGGCATAACGTGAAATGGATACAATTGTTGCTCACGCAATGTTCCCATACGCTTGTACATGATACATTGAAACGAAGTGACAATCTTCTGGTGCTAGTACTGAGAGATTACTGAACGGCATTGAGTGTCCCTTCTTCAACGTTTGCAGTTCGTCGAAATCTTTGCCGACCAGCGTTTATTCATTCAGGCTTTAGCGTGCCAGTGTCCCAAAGACATCTTTCAATGGCTTCAAACGTTTTACGATTTGGTATCCTTCTAGTGGGAAATGTTTCATGGTATTTTCGAACAGCAGCAGCGCCGTTTTTACGTACCTCGCCATAAATTAAAAGCATGTCTGTTTGTTTGTTTTGCAAAACTGAACAAATTTGTGGTGTCTCCCATGAGAATAACAAATTGAAGAGTCTTCAAAGTACTAGGTATTAACTCACACGAAAACGAACATGAACTAGTAAAACAGGTTACTTAATACTAATCAACAGATTTAATGACAGATGTTTAATCAACTCTTAAAAAATAAACGATATGCAACTGACGACTACTTGATTAACTTCGGACTTTTAGCTATTTATCTTTAACTTTCAATATCTCGGTAATAAATTAATTTGAGCTATATGTTTGTATGAACTTTTTTGTTTATTTCGTAGATGTAGATATAGATACGTTGTTTTGGAATTGTTCAATTGCATCACTGTCCTTGCTGGTTTGGTTTATTACGGTAACATCATCCGCAAACATGGTCATTGTTATATTAACTACTTGTGGGATATCACTAACAAATATATTGAACAGAATCAGACTTAATCTTGATATATATATTTGGCGTAGCTATCAATTCTATGCTGATCCAATTCTCTTTGAACCTTTCGATGCAGATGTTTGTTTTGGTGTCTCTCGTTTTTATCCACGTCTTCTGGCGATGTGTATTTCTTTTATTAACTGTTGGCTGTTGGGCGGTGGGTTCTTACAATATCTTATTTTGTTGTATTCCTCAACTGTAGTAGAAAGTGTAATACCATTTCTGATTTCATTTGTGAGTGTTTCATGGTATGATCAACATCAACTTTTTTTGGTTATAGGGCACGTTATACTTTGTTGGAGTGTAAGGCTAAACTTCTATAAAGACTAATACAGCTTACTTATTTAGTGTTTCTATAAAACAATATTAAAAAGATATTCTGTATTATAATACTAAAAATATAACACCCTTGATGTAACTAAGAGTGGCTGGAAACATTGGGGAGCCGTTTATAATTTATACAAGAAAGTTTATGTAGATACTTTCAACTTCTAAAGGATTTATTTAGATATTAGAAGCTTAAATGATACAATTTAAAATGCAACAGTTTATGCTTAAAGAAATCAAAGACTACCGATCCTTATTAGGATGATTCCATAGATAATGTTTTCTCTGCATTCTTCCTGTTTCCATTTATTTCCTGGTTAATTAAATACTAAGTAGTAGTATGCGAGTGTTCTCTGCTAATGCTTGATCTAAATTGAACCTTTTCAAACATTATTTCTCAAGCTCCAAATTGTAGGAAACTGGTTCACATCAAAAGAAAGATATTGAAGCCTTTCTGCCCCAAATTACTCTAGTTAAAAATTGCACGTTTAGATACTTTCTCAGAATCACTTAAAATTCTTGTTCAAAGCAAAATTCCGCCAATATTCCTAAAATGCGGCCACCGGAATCACAATTAGAGAATAACAAATTACTACAAGGACTGATAGACCTCAGGTTCCATCGATTATGAAGAAAGATGAGAAACCCATTGACAGACGATTTCTCATGCCCTCACGTGCACGTTTTAAAGCTACTGGAAGATGTACTATGGATATCTCTGCAAATGGACGACTGGTATTTCCGAGTTGTGTTAGCAAAATGTTGATCATGCCTTCTTTGCTAACAATGGCCATTCATCTGTTTGATTACGTAGAAGGAAAGCTTTAAAGCTAATTATTTAAAGCCAATGAGAGGATCTCGTCTGTGAACTTTTTAGTTTACATAAATGTATAAAGACCTGTTTGTTGTGCGCTAACGGATTCCTGGCTGCTAACATCCACCGGAAATTTTTGCTGCTGCATCCCGTATTGCTACTACAACTTTATACCGAGTGGATTATATGCATACTTAACCTAATTTCTGTCCTAACGCTATTGAAATTTATACAACCAGTTTTTGCATCTACCAAATGTTAAAATTAATGGAAATTTGGTCAGTGGCAGATGCTAATTTTATCTTATACAACTAGACTTTCACTAAAGAATGTAAATGATAATTACAGAGTTTTACTTGTTTTCTCTTTAATCAATTTTAAAACGTTTAGTATGTCTATTAAGTGAAATTTTATCAAAACGAGGATTATTGACACTTTTATTAAAATCAATGGCGTAGCTACAATTTTGTTTTCTAGAAACGAAAATTCATTACTTCTTGTAACTCAACTTTTACTGTATTGAGACACAGAAAACTCGCTTAAATTAAAATCATTTTATATTTTAAATCTTTAACACGTTGCGGTATATTGGCGATTTTCTAATTTTGTTTGAAAAGAAAAAGATTAAAGAGTCAGTGGCGCAGATACAATTTTGTGCCACATAGGAAATACTAAAACTAGTTTTTTCTGGAACTGGTAACTTTGCTATTATCGTAGTAAGATATTCGGAATTCACATAAAAAAGTTAATTTCTTGATACTTTGAGTTGTGTCAGTAAAGCAGATACAATTTGGTAGCCAATGGGAAAGACTAAAGTTAATTTCTTCTGGAAGTGGTAGCTCTACTGTTGCTGTAATAAACCATTGGAAATTCACATAAGAAGGTAAATTTCTTGATACTTTGACTTATGTTAGTAATGTAGCTACAATTTTGTGTCAAATGGAAAAAACATAAACTAATTTCTTCTGGAACTGGTAGCTTTGCTATTATCGTAGTAACACATGGGGAATTCACATAAAATAGTTAATTAAATAGTTACGTTCTTGATACTTTGAGTTGTGTGAGTAACACAGCTACAATTTTGTATCAAATAGGAATCACTAAAACGAATTTCTTCTGGAACTGGTAACTTTGCGGTTACCGTAGTAACATATAAAATTCACATAAAAAGGTTAATTTCTTGATACGTTAAGTTATGTCAGTAACGTAACTATACTGTTTTAAATGGGATAAACTAACATTAATTTCCTTTTGAAACGGTAACGTAACTATTACTGTGGATTCCCTTAAAAAGTAAAACTTTTACAAAATCCACATAGAGCGGTTCAACTCATAACTACGCCGCTGGTTTGCTAAAACCGATTCCATTCAAATACTTTAGGAGTTATTGTCCACTATTATGCGAAATGAAATTCCAACTGCGACAGTTACATTAATTTATCAAATATTCAGCATCTTAGTTGTTAATAACAAAAACGTCTAGTCAGACTGCTGATTCATGCGGCAAAATTTCAATAATTAGGGGTTAGTTACCTCGTGTTGAATTCCAGACAAATAAAATGCTCATCCGATTCTACAGTTGTGGTGACTTCAACGGCGGCTTAATCAGCTAGCCTCGGGTTACGTTGAAGTTATTTTTAGTGCAATATTGCAGCCACTAAAGACCCAAACAACAGCGTCAAGTATGTTATATTTAACATTAAAAAGTCGTTAAAACAAAATATATTTCAGTGCATAGTTTGGATGACTTTAATGCTGGGTTAAACTGCATTTTCGATTTTTTAGAGATTTTCGGATTTTGTGCCCGAATATTTGCTAAAATAAATCGTATTATTGTTATAGTGCAAAGTACCTTGATATGTAAGTGTAGCAAAACGAAAGTTGGAGTCACATTTGCTCATTGAATTGGTTTGTTATCATGCAAATTAAAAATTACACGATTTTCAATAAAACTCGTAATAAGATTTTTTAATTAAATTGTTAAATTTTAGTGCACTGTATATGATACTGTAAAATTTAATATCCTCTACCAAAAAATATCAACAGTGTTGCTTTAAAAAATTAGAAAATGAGTTTTTTCCCGAAATTGTAAACAATGGAAAATTATTATTCACACCAAATCTTAGATAAAAGAACAACAAATAGAATATTTATCAACGATTTCTTCTTTCCATAATATTGGACGGATGCTAAGCTATTGGTCCTGTATATATTAAGCAGTTAGATATCTTGCTAATGACTGGTTTTAACTACTTAAACGCGTGTTTGTAAAGGTAATACAGATTTGCCAGCAATTTCGAAAACCGGTCGATCTTTTTGTGGCGCACTAATTTTTGAAAATGCTTTTTCTATTGACCTAAAAATGTAAAACTTATTCTTTAACATTTTTTTAAGGAAACAGGGATTGCAGGTTTGTAATTGCAAATTTCACATCTTAAAATTTTTTCTGGGCTATTAATAGATTCTATTTTCGTTTCTCCTACTAAAATTTGTAATGACAAACATTTAAGTAATTCAGACTGTTAATCAACGATACTTTAATAAAAGCTTTTAAACGCACATAGCAGGGATATATATATATATATATATACATATAAGTACAAGAGCAGCCTCTCAAGTATTTGCAAACGACCACTAGGTGGCGCTATTGAGATGTGTCATTACTATTTTCGTCAAATTTGACATTTATTATTGTGAAAACAGTGGCAGCCTAGAAGTTGATCGAGTAGCTTGTTTACAGTGAGTGTTTAACAAAAAGCAATTATGTGCAAAAATGGAAATTTCAGGTGAAGGTTTTCGTTGGATGCTTTTTTACGATTTTAGTAAAGACCTACCTCAACAACAATGCATAGAATCGCTTCGTTCAACTTTTTGTAATGAAGCACCATCAGAAAAGCTGTTTACAATTGGTTTGCAGAATTTCGTCGTGGTTGTGCGTCCGTCAGTGATGAATTTTGTGAAGGTCGACCAAAATCGATTGTTATTCCAAAAAACATCGATGCTGTGCGCAACATGATTGTAGAAAATCGGCATGTGACTTACAATGAGATAGAGGCATACTTAGGCATATCGAAGACTGCAGTATATTCGATTTTGCAAGAACATTTAGCTGTGAAGAGGATCTGTTCCCGATGGATTCCGCATAAATTAACCGAAGTTCAAAGAAATGGTCGTGTTAATTGGTATAAGGAAATGCTCAAAATATTCTACTGAGGAACTGCAAAATCCGTATACAACATCGTAACAGGTAACGAAACTTGGATATATTCGTATGAATCGGAAACTAAGCAACAATTCACTGTTTGGGTGTTCCAAGATGAACCGAATCCCACAGTAGTTGTTCGTTCACGAAGCACTTACAAGGAAATGATTGGTTGTGCTGGACATGTCGTAGCCATGCCTGTATAGGATCGAAAACAGTTAAGGCTGAATGGTATACAATAATGTGTTTGCCAGAAGTTATCGACGAAATGAGGAATAACAACCGTAAACGGCGCATCATTCTTCATCATGACAATGTCAGCTCTCACATAGCATGTCAAGAAATTGATTATTTGAAGGAGAAAAACATCGAATTCATGTCTTATTGCTCGTATTCGCTTGATTTATCGCCTAACGACTTTCTTTGTGTTCCCGAATGTCCAACCGAAAATGCGTGGACAGCGATTTTCATCACCTCAAGAAGCTTCAAAAACCGTGTTTTTGAGATACCAACTTCAGAGTGGAAAAAATGTTTTGAGAATTGGTTTGAACGCACGCAAAAGTTTTAAATCTTAAAGGCTAGGATATTGAAAAGTAATAAAATAATTTTCTCCAAAAAAATGTTTGACTTTCCTAATTTTTGTAAAAACTTAAAAGGCTGCCCTTGTACAAGTTTTTAATACGTGATAGGCTGAAGAAAGATGAACCAGGTGACCACGAGACGAAAGTTTTTAATAGGTGATTGGTAGAAGAAAGATGAACCGGGTGACCACTAGATGAGGTAACAGAATGTAAAAATTTGCAAGAAGATAATTAGAAAAACTGAAAGAGATGTTTTCGATTTTTAAACGGCCGTAATTTTTTCTTTAAATTCCTCTGCTTACGCTGTATTACACTTTTAAATTGTCATTTTATTTGCTTTCATTTAATACCATTAACATTTCTGATTATTTTTTAAATAGCAAGAAAAATAAAATTGCGAAAACTTAGTTGTTTTCAGTATCCGTTAATCATACACAAACGCAAGTGAAAACTTCTACTAAAAATGCTTAAAGTAGTGTATTTAAAGGTTAAACCTTAGTTTAAAATTTCAAAATAATGGCTGCAAGAACAAACAAATTACACGTGGAGAACGGTTCTATTCCGGTGTTAAAATTTGAACTCCATACCTCTTGTGTAGAAGCCAATATTAGGTATAGATTTTTCAAGTAAACACATCTTAAAACATTGAATTCTGTAATAAGATGATAGGTTCCTGGGTTGATTGCGGTAAGAACAATAAACATAAAGTAACGACACTGAGTATTTCTGCCTGTAGGTGAACGTGCTAGAATTATCAGCTAGGAAAACAGTTTCGAACTTTAGATGTTTTAACCTAAAATATTGAAGTTTAACTTCTAGGCTCTGTTCGCCCATTACGGAGCATCTCTTCTAATCTCCTCTTCGCCTTAATCCAGCGAGCACTTATAGCAAATCAAATTAACTGGGATTCGTGTAGAATCTGATGCTGTCGGCTGTCTGTGTCACACATGTTTGTGATAATTTGTTGTAATAGTGTGGTTACCTATCAGCCCATTAGTCAACCGGCAAGATGGCCATCTGAAAAACGCTGAAATTATTATTATTAGAACGGCACAGATAGAGCAATTATGCATACACTGGCTGGTTAACGAGCTCGGGAAAAAAAGACCAACCCTACGAGCAGGAAGTGAAGTCTGCCAGGAGATTTAATGTTCTTCTCGGTATGATAAATGCAACTAGTGCTTTAACCCGAGAATAAGCCATAATTCATTGAAATGCAAGAAGCACACTTGTCCGCGTCCCTATTGGGAACACCAACTCCGACAAGACATTGATGGTATCTAATACGGGTGTAGATATCCGCAAGATATCCAGCTGAATTGATCACAGAATCTCAGTCGAGGTCGAATCGTCTGTGTTGTTCCGTTAAGCCGAGATCGCGGTGCCTTCTGGTGCACTGCAGCAGCCTACTGCGAAACCGCGGTTGCTGTCAGTGCTTCTTAGTTATTCTTAAGGAATACCAGTAGCGAGTCGCATTTTGCCCGGACAATTATTGTTGTGCCGGTATTTAGCCGGATAACAAGTACGCGTACCGGGACTCCGGGTTAAAGTGGTTTCTTGTGTTCGAAACGCTTCCCGAAAATAATTATCGATTCCAGTGGATTAATTTC
>JABXWE010034452.1:0-26794 GCA_014611495.1 Limonius californicus
ACTGTAATTGATAACAGTAGACCCAAATGAATTTGTCGAAAATCAAAAATGTCTTATTTAAAAGTATCTGAGAAAATCGACGCAAGTTTGTTTCTTCCATATGTGATTTCAGATACATGTACTTTTGTTTGGCTTTAAATTTTACGCTAACACCGTACTAATTTAAATTTTTCCAACGTATTTAAACGGTAAGAACATTCAACGTTTGCTTACTTTCCTAAATATGTTCCCAGGTAGTAAGTAAATTGCAGTGCAGGTATTCGAATTTAAAAACAAATCAGAAACACATTTTTTATCTAATTTAATGACATTTAAACATATTCAATTAAGATTCTTGTAATTGCATATTTTTTTACAGACACCGGTTAAAAACATTTAGAACTAATATGCGGATTTAAAAATTACTTACCTAAAATTTGACTAAGAACTGTCCTTCCATCTTCGCCTAAGCAAGCACTTCTAGCGTCGAATGGATTTGTGAATTGCACGAATGCATATCCCTTGTGCATTGATATTCCTGCAACATATAAAGCATCTTTAAAGTGATCGAATATGACAGTTTGCAAACTATTAACTACAATCCTGATTTATATACCCTCCAAATAGATAGCCATTTCTGTTGACTAATGTAGAGTAGTTTGATGTGAGCTTTTCGAAAACCTTGTGATTAATACCAGAGTAAATTTAGAATAAAAACTAGTTAGCGGTTGAAAAGTCAACATGGAGCTATAATTTATCAGAATATGGTGGCACATCACGAGGAAGTTTATTGCTTGTTAAGATTAAAATAATTTTATGCATGGTCATGGTATTTCACCCCCGAGAAAGTTAATCATCAAAGAGCATGAGAAACAGGGCTGGGTAATTTCGGTTCGCAGATGTCGGTTCAAAATTGACATTACTTATTAAACGTTTCCTAACGAGATTTTCTTGGTTTTGAATTGTCCACACTACTTGCTTATAAGTCGATATAAACAGCACGAAACTATAAAATAAATTTCAAGCAAACGTACTAACATTTCACAAGAAAAAGACATGGAAATATCTATTGAAGCTATTGAAATTATACCAAAATTGCAGATGTAATTAATCGACCTAATTCAATATTCATGTAATCTATCTACAATGTAAGATAAGCTGCAGGCGAAGGCTGCTGTAAACTTAATTCGCTTCAGATTACATGTAATCCCCGCCTGTTAACACAATGGATCGGTTAAAACCTTTTGATACGTGTAAGTTTATATATTTATAATAGATCCTGATTATAAAGATTATTTTTTTAGATCGGAAATTGAGTGGCCTGAAGGTATTAAGGTTTTCTTTCAACAAACAACAGCAGCAGGGATGATAGGTGAATTAAACAATTATTATTTTGTGTTGGAATGTAATATATTAATTTTTATTTTACAGTTTGTAGGCAGACAAATAGGGCAGACTGCGGTTGTTATCCGTTACATTCAATCAGTCGATTTATTGTACGTGTGATTACCTACTGTGTTTGAATTTACCAATTTAGATATCTCAACGCAATTTTTAATGCGAGTTGTTTTGGGTAACTAAATTGTATATGAAATAATTTGTACCATTTGTGCTCTTCAATACGATTTCATTCAGTTTAAATCTCTTCTAAATGTTTTCAAATATGTACTTACTTTACATTTTCACAGCTAGCAACGAAAAAGAAAATTGAATACAATAAAACGAGTATTCAATTACAATAAACAGGGGTAGGCGTATAAAGCAGATGGTTCAAAAAAATCCTCGCGTAAAAAAGAGTTTATGATGTGACAAGAACAATATTACACTATTCCCCTGCGTTTACACGCAGATTTTTTTACTAGACAATAACTTACGCGTCGCATATCATTTTCCGAGGTGTTGTGTGAACGTTCGAGACGGGGAAAACGCGAGTTGAGAACCTGCATCTCTGCGGCACCACTTTAATACTTTACAGTCTACCACCTCATGAATATATGATTGTTTATGATGTCATGTGTGCCTCTGAGACGGATTCTGGAATTTAATAACGTGATGTGTTTAATTTTCATACGTTTTGTATGAGATTAGGGCTAAGTTTGATTTAGCATGGGCTGCTGTTGGTAAATTTTTTATTTGCCAGGATCCCTACAGTCTCGCGATAGGGCGCTTTTTAATAATTTAACAATCTAATCTGGATTGAAGGCTTTCAGAGTTCGTGGGCACAACATTCACTTCTTTTTTAGCTTTCAAATTACCTACGCTAGATTTACTTAATACAGGGCGGCTACAGAAAAAAAAGAAACAATATTGTAATATTTTGCTTCGTAATTTCGGCGCATAAAAGTGCGATAAAATACAAATACTTTCATTTACTTCCGCCCAAAACACAAGCATCGTTAAATTTGAAGTGAAAATACGACAGCCTAAACGAAATCGTTTTCATAAATTCCCCGCCGCAAAGCGTTAATACAGCGTTGATTTCAAGGCATAAAAGTAAGAGTTTTAAAACCGAGCTTTTTTATTTTATGTGCGAATTCGAGGCATTGTTTATTAGGTAAACTCAGTTTAATGATACCACGTATAACAGTTTACGACATAAATGCACTGAGCTTCATTTATGGAGTTTTTGTTAATTAACATTGGCAATAACAAGCGGAGGAAAATTTTAAATGTTTGGTCGTACTTGAGAATCGTGTAATTTTTTTAGTTTTAGCTAACGGTTAAACGATTTTAAAGGGTCGCTTAAACAGAAGCAGCTTCTCTTAGCTTCTCCAAATTTATTGTTTCAAAATTATGAATATCTTGAGATGAAAACCATTTAGGATCAAATGTTATTTTGTAAACAGAGTAACGACCGCGTAGTCTAGTGGCACAGCGTAGCGCAGCTCAAGATGTCCCGAGTTCGATTCCCGGGAACCTTCGTAATATCTAGCTAATTGTTTCAAACGGAATTTCGGTGTTTGTGTCGATTCAGTCTTTTCAGTCTATTTATAATATTAATAAAGGCTAATGGATTTGCAGGCAGTCACTGCACACGAGTGCTTGAAATAGCTTGTCGAATTCTCAGAGATGATGTCGTTGACGATAAACAATTCGAAAAAACCTTTAGTTGGTATGAAAAAGTATTTCATGACATATGAACCCTTAACAAAAACAAGGGTGGTAGGCGACAGAAAAAAAAACTGCCATCAATCACATTTCCATATGCACCAGCAAGTGGAGGATTAAACTCAGCGGCGAGAAATCAACCGCCATCCTATTTCGACACCCGAACTCCTTCCGAACCCCCAGACTGGATCCTACCAACATAAATATTTCTGCCCACAATCAAGCATCCCCCTTTCAAACCAGGCCTGGGGATCACCTTCAGAAATACCTGCTCCCTAAATCACGACATCCGAGAAACCCTGAAAAAAGTCCGAAACCGTTCCAATCTTCTTCGGCGCATCCAAGGCCGCTTCCACGGCTGCGACTCTCGAACCTCCTCCACACCTATAACACCTTCAATCGCCCCTTCATTGAATATCGAGCCCCCATGTACGCCACTCTCAAACCCCATCTCCTCCATCAAATCGCGGCATGTAAAAGCAAATTCTCCGTCGCATATTCCGTCTTCACAGAGAACACCCCAGCCACTTAGTCCACATCGATATCGAAACCACTCCGATATACGACCGTCTCACCCACCATCAACAGAAATACATCTCTCGCACCCTTCATCAAGGCATTCCTATCGCCAACGAAAATCTCATGACCTCCCACAGACCCCTAAACCGTGACCGCGTCCCAGTCAACTGTGTTACCAAGAAACCCCGGAGCAAACTCCCACACCCTCTATTGCTCTCTTATCTTCCTGTACCCTGGCCTCCCTGGAATACTCATTGACATATTGTAGGACATTCCACTGTCAATAAGGTGAACAGACTACCTCCCCCCATTTGTTTTTTCAGGAATTATTTTCAGGATACCACTACATTTACCCCCCTCTTCCACCATTGTAGCACTTCAACTAACAGAAAACACTACACTTTTATTTAACAATACAGATGCCCGAGGAAGCTACAAATACCAGCCCAAAGCAACCAGCCAACACACCAACCTCCAACCCATCACCAGCCCATCAAGATGCCGCCAACCCAGAAGATGAAGAAAACGAAGCCAAAGACTGAAGAGGCCCAACGCCTAGAACGGTCCACCTCCATAGTATTAAGTTAACACAAATGAAATGTAATATCTTAAGATTTTTTGAATAAACGTATATTCAATTCAATTCAATTCATTAATAGATTTAAAAATATATGTTTTAATCGTACATGTCATACATTTTTACTAACATACTCTAAATCAATATTGCAACTGTACAAAGTAGTATTGGTCAACTTTTTTTCTTACACAAAATGCAGTGTGTACACATATACATGTCATTCCCTTGGAGGGAATCGTTCAGCGTGTGAACCGTGGACCTTGCCGGCCAACGGATCGCTCATCTTCTGCCTATCAACAACCCTCCAAAAAGTAAATTACAGTTGCGGGACGGTGCCTAATGAATATACTGTATTGTTGAACAGTTGAATTATTTACATATACTATTCATATTTATAGTTACTCTTAAAAAGTCGTAGAATTCCCCAATTAATATTGTGATAAACTATTTTGTTCTGTGCACGTTTTAGAAAATTAAAAGTAGAACATCGCATTTTTCACAATTCATGTTACTATTACTGATTAGTTGAAAACCTTGAGAAAATCCCTACCACCACAATATTTAGTACACGTAAATACAACTACGTTCCTATCTTCAGGAGTCTTTAGTCTATCTAACGTCCCCTTGAACGAGGAAAATCTCTCAGTATAGGTCCTTCTCTAGGTCAACAATGGAAGTCTAATGGCAGACGTAGATAGCTAAATAGACAGCTTCGTGATGTATAGATACACTGCACAATATTTTAACAGTATTTGTATCTATTGCTAGATATAAACCAGTATCTTACCTGACACCGTCTGTAAGACATAAAAAACTTGTTTTATCTAAAA
This sequence comes from Limonius californicus, assembly GCA_014611495.1. NCBI lineage: Eukaryota > Metazoa > Arthropoda > Insecta > Coleoptera > Elateridae > Limonius > Limonius californicus. Next base: position 5,014 of record JABXWE010034452.1, read on the forward strand.
TAGATTAACATTGAAATTAAAAAAAGGTGTATCAAACAGTTTGTGTTTATTTAAAACTAATAACTTGCACGGCGACGTAAAATTCTCTATTTCTGAAAACGTATGAAACTACATCTTTAAAAGTTTGCAGGTATCCAAAAATACCAGAGCCGAACTTTTCTGGGCGTATTTACGGCAGATAATCATATAATCTACTGCTCGTTGCGTCAGGTAACTAAAAATACTCGAGAGGAATTTTAATTGGAACTCCTCATTAGCTTGCATTATACGCGAAAATTCCAGTAGGTTGTGTGATAGATTCGCAAAAAAGTCCGGCTTAGCTTTAGCCATTACAATTTTGCGTCGAGTTTCGCAAACTGATGGAAGTGTAATAGGACGGCAGTCCCGGAGAAATTGAATTTGAAACCATAAAAAAGAATAGCTAGAGTCCCTTCCCTAATCCGACAATTGTGTTTAAAGGCCGCTGATCGGCTTAAAAATTCGTCTGACTGCACCGGAATCGAAACAGGAACAGCCATAAAGTCCTTATTGTTTTTCTGCGTCGGACAGTAACGCGATTTTTGTTAGCGAGCCAATGAACTGCCTTATCATCGAGTCTCAGTGTTCGCAAAGGCCTGATAATTTCATATCACTAACCCAATTCCCTCGATTAGATTCTGGTTGGTTGGCCAATAAATTGACTGGAGACTTCCACCATTTCTCATCACTAACTTCATTGGTGTCTCGGGGTTTCTGAATGGGATTTCATGCTAAAACTGTTATCCTTTGTTTCAAAGTAATTTTGGCTCGTTTTATATATCTTGATTTCGAATTAGGTCTTGTTGACGCGGCAATATTTTTAAATACTTCCTTTTACTTATCTCATGGAGTAACATATTGTTAATACTAGTAATTGAATACAGATATTTACCGTTTGCAGATTCTCCTAAAATATATCCATATACGTATTGCACATTGGATTTAGATACAATTACCGGATTGATCAAAAGTATTTCTCAACTTTTTAAATGCCTACATGATTACTGTTACTGTATAGAACTCGCATTTTTATGAGCTACCTTAAAACTAAACGGTTTGTAACTTTACACCTGGAAATAAAACTATACATTTTTTTATGTTTGGAGCACATGAGAAGCTATCATTCTTATTACAATTGTACCAACAATATTATACACATTCTATTACGCATCGTAAAAATAAGAAATTATTTAAAATATGTATGATCAATTTTAATGAAGCTGTGTGTGTATTTTAAAAAAGAGATGGGGAAACGAAAAATATTTCTAGAAATACAAACATTGCTCTCCGTGTGTGTAATAATAAACGCAATGCAGGTCTGTGTAGGTGTAGATGTATGATACGTTTTCCAAATTGTTTTTATTTATAGAACAATATTTATTTAATATATAAATAATACCCAGAAGTGATTAATATCATGTTATTCTTGTAAATCTCCCTGGAACTGCTAAGTATTTTTCATTTTACAAATACGATTGGTCAGTTTCAAGTTATTTACTTAAATGTAAACTATCTGAACTCCTGAACTCCTTCATTCAGCTATTTAAACAACATAAACAAGATCTTTGAAGATATAAGATATGAAATTGGGATATATATTTCTCTAATAGGGTTGCGTGCAATAAGCACTTTTTACGGCATTGTTACATAATTTTTTTTTATTGAGGTAACTGCATGTTTACAGTATACTCTTACAAGGTATTGAGTATTAAGTAAATGTTATGATAGTATTGTAACATGAGAGGAGCTTTAGCCAGCGCTAATTTCCCTGAGTTTGCATCAGTTTTGGTTGGGTTGCAGGTTTAAGTCAAGTGGCCAGGTTCGCTTTAGTCGTCTTGTAATAGCTGGTTGATTGGAGAGCTGCTCGATGAGGTTGTTGGGGTGTCCTGGTAGGTTGTAGCTGTATGAGGTTGATAGTCTCTTGATTTCGTTGGTTATGTAGGGTATTCCCAGGATATTATGGAGGGTTTCGTTAGTAACATACGATGAGGCGCTGGCTAGCATTAGGATGGTCTTCGATTGAAATCTCTGAAGTATCTTAGTGTGTGACGCCCTGGCGCATCCCCAAAGTTGGATCCCATAGGTCCAAATGGGCTTCAGTATGACTTTATAAATCAATATTTTGTTTGAGAGTGAAAGCTGAGAACGTTTTCCAATTAGCCACGTCATTTGTTTGAGTTTTAGGTCCAGCTGTTTTCTTTTGGCTTTTATATGCGTGCTCCAAGTAAGTTTTTGGTCGAGATGCATCCCGAGGTTTTTATCTCGATTTTTACTGGGATCTAGGCATTGTTAATGCTGGTTTGCCGGCATTCCACACGTCTAGTGGTAAAGTTTGCTTGTGCAGATTTTTTAGTATTAACTGTGATTTTCCATTTATGACACCAGTCTTGAAATGAGTATAGGTGGTCTTGGAAGTGTTGTGCTGCTATTTCAGGTGATCCATTGACTGACAGGATTGCTGTGTCGTCCGCAAATGTGGCTACTACAGTGTTGTTCGTAGTTGATGCATCTGAGGTGAAGATCAGGTGTAGTGGTGGGCTCAAAACGCTGCCCTGTGGTACTCCAGAAGCGATTTGATGGTAGTCGGATGTTGTGTTGTTCATTTTGACTTGATAGATTCTGTCTGCTAGGTACGATTTTAGAACAAGGTACAGCTGGCATGGAAGGTGCAGTTTAAGTTTGTGTAATAATCCCTTATGCCAAACTTTATCAACTTTTATACCAAGGACTACTGCTGTACAGACATTATTTTCCTCTAGGCTTGTATTATGTGGGTGATGATTCGGTGGCTTTGATGGATGGTTGAGTGGAATTCTCGAAAACCGAACTGGTGTGAAGGAATTAGTTGGTCTAGGTTTACGGTTTCTTTAATTCGTGTAAGTAGGAGTTTTTCGAGCACTTTGGATAGAAGGGGTAGGACGCCTATTGGTCTGTAGGATTGTGGTTAGGTGGGTGGTTTGCCAGGCTTAGCAATCATAATAATTTGGGCGTGTTTCCATACAGCAGGAAAGTAGCATAGTCTTAGGATACTATTGTATATTGTAGTAATTAGCATTATTGCTTTTCTAGGAAGGTTTCTTAGTACTTCGCCTACTATTAAATCGTACGCAGGGGCTTTTCGGTTGTTTGTTAATTTAATTTGTTGGAGGATTTCTGTTGGTGAAAAGGGTTTGATTGGCAATGACAACTGGCATGCAGCATCAAGGAAGGATTCAATATCGCTGTCGTCATTATTACCCTGCGCCTGTGGTGTCTTGAAGACGTTGTCGAGGTGTTCGGCAAATGTATTTACTTTGTCCGCGTCAGATCTGACCCAGGTACCATCCGATTTTCTTATTTTCTCATTACAATTGGTCGTTTGAATTTTCTTGTTGCCTTCCATAGAGAGTTGTCGTCAGTTGATAGCTTTGTGATGTACTGCCTAAAGGTTTCGTTACGGACTTCTGTTTGCGTTTTTTGTAATTGATGTGTAAGCCTGTTATACGGTAATTTGTCCTATCTATCTTTTGTTCTCATCCATTTTCTCCTCGCTCTACGTTTCTCTGCGATGAGGTCTTGTATATGAAGAGGAATGTTGTTTGTTTCAGATCGAGTGGTTGATGTATTGGGCGTAGCTTGCCATGCCGCTTATTGTATTACTGTTGTTAGATGTTGGGTTGCTTCATCTATATCTCGAGGATCTTTTATTCTGATCCCGAGACTGATCTCTCTTTCTAAGTGACTTCGAAAGAGATCCCAGTCAGTATGTTTTGTACAGAGCATTGCTGCAGGTTCTTCTCAAATTAATTATAATTAATTATTACCTTAATGATCATCATTTTATTCACAAATAAATGAGCGATGTCGACATATGAGCTATGTACTTTGTCAATGTGCGTGACTACTAAATAAGCAAGGAAGTGATTATTTTCTGATCATAAGCTAGGTAGGAAAGGAAAGTCATCGTAGGTTCAATTCTCACAAGGGGGTGGGGCGCTATAGGAGCCAGTCGAGTTTCGCACTGAACCCGCAGCTCCTCTTCAGCCAGTAAAGGAAGTATAAGGATGAAGAAGACCAGGTATATTGGATTTCATTGATAATATTGTGCAATCATTTACTTATATGACCCAGGGTAACCACGGAAAACCTGAGTTAGTACAGTCGGCCTGGAGGTTTGAACCCTAAACCTCCAGAAATAAAGGTGGGCCACCTTCCTCGGTAGCTAGATAGGTTGATAGATAAACAAATATAATTAAATTTTATCGACAGATATGGGCATGGCAACACGATCATACCGAATATCATTTTATCGTGTTATTTGTCCTTATTTTGTAGGTTTTTTATTATGGACCTTTACAGGCCTTCTAGACCCATCGCTTTGGTGTGAAGCAAAGCAAAGCTAAGCTAGTTTGTGCAATGTACAACAAGTCCCGACTCTGAGGGTTACCGTGTTGGTGCTTAACCTGCCTGGTGTGTGATGTATTTATTTTTTTGTGTAAATGATCATGTTACTCCGCTAATGAGATTTGGTCCCCAATAGCAAATAGAGACCGGGACCCAGTACAGATCACCCGCGGAATTAGAAAAGTTTTCCGCCCTGCAGTGATTCGAACCGGGAAGCATTTGGACTATTATATCCAAAGCTTGGCTCTCTTACCACTGAGCCACCCTAAAATTTTAATTATGAAATTGCAAGAAATAAGTAATTATTTACAGTGATTATTATTATTTTTACTTTAATGAGAGATTGTACAGCATTTAAGTAAATAAATGAGTATTCTACATTCTTGATTTTCGGGTTGCAGCCGTATCATCACTGCTGCCGTTAACGTTTCGTTCCCGGTAACACGGGACATTCTCAGGGCTGTGGACTTTGCCGCTACTGGAACACAGCTGAGTATGTCCTAAGTAACAGAGTTGTTGCATTAGCATCGACGCCGCTGATCCAATGAAGAATCCAATATGTTAATGATTATTATAGTTTAGTGTAGCGGTACAAGTCTTTATTAAAAAATAATAAACCTATAACTGAAACAGAACTGAATATTGGCTTAAGGCGATTCTTACAAAGTCCTGAAAGAAGATAAATTGCTTAAATTGTATTGCTGTGATTCATTCGAGATTTGGGCAGCGTATGTTTGTGTCGCAATTCGGTGTCAAATTGCAATTGATGGATTTAACTGGATTATTACAGTTGGATACACGCTTTGTGTACGCTGAATTTGAATATGCAGTGTTGAAATTGTACAATAAAAGAATTTATAATGCATTAACTTTGAATGACGTAAACAGGCATTGAATAAAATACGATCAAAGCAACTAATTGCTTTCTGAACAATATTAATAACAAAATACTTGATATTTATTTAAATTTTATATAATCAATTTGTAAAATTATTATAACAAACATGAAAGGGGAAAGAATTGTATTTATTTCGGTGTGCATATTAATTTAATTTTACTTCTGTTTTATTGAGTTTTACAACACGAAATTTTAAAATGCAATTATCTCTGCTTTAACGCGTTCTCGTATTTTACCTGCACTGCCAGCTTGGAACTGTTTAAAACGACTTTTATTGATATTAGTTGTTGTTTCTTAGGGTATATTTTCCCAGAAAGAATTGGATGTGCGTGTCTTACTTGCCTTATTTTGTGTAGTATTTGGGTTTTCTTGGGGAATAAATATTCGTTAGTCTTGTAACGTCCTAGTTAATTTATGCCCGACCCATGCGATAAATGGAAAAGGGTTTGAAGGGTAGCCGAATGTGATGGTGGATTGGCTTGTTTCAAATAGAGCCTAACTAGCTCCTAAAAGTAACATCTTATTTGTTAGGAATAATAAATGTTGGAGATGTTTTATTTCATGCGACCACAATATTGCGTATGCAAACCACGACATATTCATTATTAAAACATAATTAAACCTATTAAATTGTCATGCGCGTATTGCATGAATGTGCAAATTTGATCATTTAATTGTGACCCAAATTTTGTTATAATTAGCACTAAATATGTATACGAGGTAGTTTAATTTACTTTTGTTTAATCGCAAAAAGTAAAAAATGTTAGATACACTCGGTCAGTTCATATTGAGATTAGTGCTATTAATGGTGTAAAATGTTTATTTTACATTTCACATATACAGGGAAATCCATTTTAGAATTTCAAGGAGGGACGTAAAATATTAATTTATTTGGTTCATTTACTATAAAGTGGAAGATATTGCCCCCGGTCCAAGTTTTTTGTGTCTATTCTGCAGAAATATCTACTTCTGCTTCTTTGATATTCGTATTAGTTAATAAATAAAAAAATCGTATATTAAAGTGTTGTTAGTATTAATAATATTCTTTACACTTATTAATTTTGTTGACTACCACTCCAAAGCCGAAACGCTCATATTCAGTAATGTATCTATTTACGTTTCTCCTTATGAGGTTACAGGTTAAAACAGAATTCAACCGAAGCAATACTATTTTGGTTATGGTTTCACCACGTCTTGATTTTTACATTATAGATTTTAATCAGAAAAGCTTGCGTGATAGAACACGCCCATCGCTAGTTTAATCAAAACTTATAAAGCGCGCGAGCACTTTCATTCTAGCACTACTGTCATTATTTTATCAAATTTGGTAAGGAAACACTTTCAATTTTCAGTTATTCTTCTTGGCTCTAGACTAGAGAATTAAAAATCACGTTCCGGGACCTTTTTTGTCTGAGATTTACAAATTGAGATCGCCGGAAGTGATACTAAATTATAATTATTTGCATTTCAAAGATCCAAATTAGTGTAATTGTTAATCGGGTAATTATAATTACAGGAGTAGCTAAGAATTAAGGAATATTTTTATTTTAATGTCATTATGCCGAGTTTAGTATCCACGAGAAAAGTCTTAATTTTCCTCAATAGCACAAAGGCAACAAAACATGAAAATTTGCATCCCGATATTATACAGAAAAAGCACACAATTAAAATTTGTAATGAAGGATTTTAAAAGTAAAATTGCGGAATATGCATGCTGAAAGACTAATGGCTTATTAAGAACGAAAATATAATTACCTGCAAGTCGACCGTAACGCTGAAACATCCTCTCAACGTCGGTTTTGGAGCACTGGAATGTGTTGAGGTTTCCGACAAAAACCCTCGAGTTTACCGCTTGAGGATCTTGAGAATTTGTTTGGTTACCGACTTTGCTCATCTTCATTTTACTGGATTGCCTGAAAAATGCGAAACGAGAAATTAATTACTCCGTATCTTTCTTACCAACACGCAAAAATAAAAACGACGGGCCGTTAAAGAAACTTTTTGACTTTACCGTACAACAATTCTTGGAATCATTTTGAAACATTAAGAGTCACATTTTGTTTGCTGTGCGAGTTAATCGAATTACACGTGAACATCAACAAAATATGGCGAGCGAATAACCGGATTAACTCCTAATTTTCTTAATGGTTAAAATTCGGTATCCTGAAACGAGTGAAATTAGAAAGCATGTAGGTAATTAGAGGATTCGTTTTGCTGCAACGCAGATGTAGGGTGTAAACACTCCCTGCATTCCAATTAAGCACACTATGTAGCTTTGTTATACAAGCTTATAAGACGGTCTAAATTTACATCTAAAAGCGGCAAACTTCTTGAATAGTGTTTGCGAAGGAAACCAGCTTTTTAATTAGTCGCTCAAACGTGTTAAATAGCTGAAATATGCATATTTCAACTTTGGGTTGTTTGCCTTTTAAAAACTACACAAACAGTTTTTCCCCTTTCGAAGTCTCCTCCAGTACTCCTTTTCGACGCATTTCACTTTTGATTAGTGTGGTCTTTTAAAAGTCGAAGTAATTCGAATCGACGAACTAAATTAGCACTTAATCGCAACGACGTCATAATTATACGACAGGCTTGTGTGCGCAATTTAAAAAAACACACACCGAAGGTAATGACAAACATACGAGATAACCAATGGTTTAAATTTCTGTGACGCGCTTCTGGTTGCCAGGTTTTAATGAAATGTTTTTACATATGAAAATTGTGAAGCGAAATAATTACTCTCATAAAATATTCATGTCCGTATATTTCATATGTCCATGCATATGAACGCAATTGTCACGGAATAAAAATTGAAGTATTTTCATGATTGACAATGCGTTGTTAATACACATTGAATTTTGAATAGCGCGCACTACACACGAATACATGCAACGTGATTTTCAACGTTCGAGTTGCATAAATTTCAAATCAAAGAATGTATTCCAATTTATTCCGTTGCATTTAATAAAACATACACCGATGCATGGAGCAACTCTTGCTTGTTTTAAATATTCGTATACATGAGTTATACAGAAACAAAGGCTTCCCCCAAATTCCTAATTCTGAGTTTAAATATTGCATCAACGTATAATATCTTTGGCATCAACTAATTTTTTTAAAGTTTATGTACACTGAATAATGAATATTACAGAGCAAAATATATTTTAAAAAATAAATTCCTAAAAATGCCTCAAATTAGTCTTCAATAAATTTTACGATCTCAATTTCATAACACAGCCGCCTTTGCTTCTAATAGCAGATAATACCGCTGTAAAACTTCAGTACGCTAAATTCTCAAAGGATTTAAAGATTATCAAGTTGAAATATGCAAACTTTATTATTTACGGTCACCAATACGTAAGAAGCACTTCTCTGTTGGAGATAATATCTAAATAAAGAAAGGATTGTTCGAGAAATACAATTTTATTATTGTTATTCCCGATGCCCAAACAGGAATATACGTATATTTTATGGAAACTTTACTGAGACATTATACAATTAAGCGAAAAGAAGAAAAATACATATCCTTAAAGTTTATTACAGCCGTAGTTTTGGCAGCACGAAACCTATTTAAAAATAGCCTTACAAAAGCGAGTCATGTGCTTGAAAATATTGCTATGTAATAATAGGTTATAATTACAAAATGGTTTAGTATGAATCACATTTAGCCGTGGCAGATTATTTAGGATTACGAGTTCTATGCAGTTCTTCAAATATCGAAGCTTTACTCTTCCTCTACAGAAAATTAATTCTTTCTTAAGAAGCGCAACTGTTCTTCCAATACCCCTTACACATAATAAACAATTAGTGTTTAATTGTGTGACAAAGTGACGACTTTTATGACGGAAAATAATTATATTGTGTCATTAAAGTCGAGTGTTATAATGCTATATGTACCAGGTTCGATTCCTGGTAACCTTGAAGTTATCTGGGTGTTTCTTTATCCAAGGGAATTTCGGTCCCTAGGTCGACTAGTCTTAAATGAGTCCACCTTAGCGTAATAATAGAAGGCTAAAGCTATACTACCTTCCTCGTAATGACAACCGGCCATAGCTAAATTAGCAGCTGTACCAGCTGTTCTCCCAGAGCATCATCAATGATAACTAACAAATTGCAACACTTTTCCGAATGAAATAATTAAATATCCAACAATTTGCAACCGCGACAAACAAAATATTTTTAATTCGTTGTAAGCTTTCAATTGATTACTTTATATATATAATCATTTCCTTGTTTACACATAAGGGTTAAGGGCATAAGGATTTCAGTACATTCTATTACATTTAGATTTACAGTTAGATACGCATAGCTACATTATATTCATTACATTTAATGTTCCCCACTTTAATTAAAAACTCAATTCATTATAAACTTCTTCCAAATTTTTCTGTCTTCTGTTAGTCTTTTCGCCTCCACCCACGTTTTTCCTTTCTTCTTTAGTATCTTTCCAATTATTTCATCCCATGTTTGTTTCGGTCTTCCTCTTTTCCTCTTGCCTGTCGCTTATGATTCCCAAATCTTTTTGGTTTGCGTTCTATTCTCCATCCTTTGTAAATGCCCCCACCATCCCAGTTGTCTTCGTTCGATGAATTCTTCTACAGATTCTATCTTTAGTTCTTCTCATATTTCTTCGCTCCTAATGCTGTCTCTTTTTGTTACTCCTTTCACTCTCCTTAAATATTTCATCTCAGATGCTCTAATTTTACTTTTTTTCTCTGTACGAAAGTACCCATAGTTCGCATCCGTAGGTGAGTATTGGTCGATATATTGCTTTGTAAACCTTCATCTTTGTTTCCCTCGTAATTTCTCTCTTGTTCACAATCCCTTTGCTTAGAGCATAGTAGACTTTGTTAGTTATTTCTATTCTACTATTCACCTCTATTCCTTGCTTTCCAGATTCTTCTAGAGTTACTCCTAAATATTGGTAACTGCTTACTTGTTCTATGGGCTCTTCGTCTACCATAACCCTAATTTCCTTTCTTTCCGCTGATATTACCATTGTTTTGGTTTTGGACTTATTCATCTTTATTCCATTTTCTATTAAGATTTCAATCCATACTTTTAGGTTTTTTTTTAATTCCTTCTCACTCCCAATTATTAATGCTACATCGTCTGCGAAAGGGCATTCCGAGATATCTACCTTTTCGAGATTTCTCTACCCAACATATAGTGGTTTTGTTCTTATTTTGGCACTTCTCATTAATTGATCCATGAATATAATAAATAACAGTGGGCTTAAACGGCCCCTTTGTCTGAACCTTTCTTTTGGGTGAAATATTTCGGACTCCGTATTTCTACTTATTACTTTATTTCTGGTGTTTCGGTACATTCATTTTGCTACTCTAATTAATTTATTATTAACATTTTTCTCCTCCAGGGCCTCCCATATTTTATTTCTCGGCACACGGTCGAACGCCTTCTCCATATCCATGAACGCTAAGTAAACTGTTTTTGCCCTAGCCCTCATTCTGCTGATAATTTCTTTAATTGTAAACAGGTGATCCTATGAACTTCTCCCTTTCGTAAACCCACTCTGTGCTTGTAACAGCGTCGGTTCCACTTCTTTCCTTAGTCTTTTTTCTATAATTTTTTCAAATATCTTTATTAGGGTACTCAATAACGATAATCCTCTATAGTTATTACAATCCATCGGTTCTCCCTTTTTGAAAATCGGTAATATTAGTCTGATTTCCGACTCTTTCGGTATCTTCTCCTCCTTCCAAACTCTATTAAATATTTTCAGTAATAACTGCATTCCGCTCTATCCCATGTATTTAACCATTTCTGTCGTAATTCTATCGCTACCTGTGTCTTGCCATTTTTCAATTCCTTTATCACTTCTAATAATTATTCCATTGCAATTTCACACTCTTCATTTTCTACTCCTTCTTCTGTTATGCTTATTGTTTCATCTTCTACTTCTAGCATCGTTTTTGTTTCATGCTCTCCGTCCATCACAAGCAACTTCTGAAAGTATTGTTTCCATCGTTTCATAACTTTTATTTCATTTCTTAATACATCTCCGTTTTCATTTTTAATTGATATAATATATGTCTTTTTATTATTTCTGAGACTTTTTAAAGGTTTGCAGAATAGTTTTTGGTTTTCTTTACTGTCTTTTCCGAGTTTGTCCACAAACTCCATCCATGATTTTTGTTTGGCTTCTCTTATTAGGTTTTTAACTTTTACTCTTTGTTTCTTGTATTCTTCGTAATTTTTCCCTACTCTGTTATACAGGTACTTTTGCCATTTTATTTTCTTAATTCTTAATTGCTGCTTAATTTCTTCTTAATTTTTTCTTAAGAAGCGCAATTGTTCTTCCAATACCCTTACACATAATAAACAATTACTTGTTTAATTATGTAACAAAGTGACGACTTTTAAGACAGAAAGGAATTATAATGTGTTATTAAAGTCGAGGGTTATAAATTATAATGCTAGATGTATCAGGTTCGATTCCCGGAACCTTGAAGTTATCTGGGTGTTTCTTTATCCAAGTGAATTTCGGGCCCTAGGTCGACTGCTTTTAAATGAGTCCACCTTAGCATAATAATAGAAGGCTAAAGTTATACTACCTTCCTCGTAATGACGACCGGCCATAGCTAAATTAGCAGCTGTACCTGCTGTTCTCCCCGGGCATCCATCATCAATAATAACTAACAAATTGCAACACTTTTCCGAATGAAATAATAAATATCCAACAATTTGCAACCGCTGCAAACAAAATATTTTTAATTCGTTGTAAGCTGTCAGCTTATTACTAAGTAAAGCAGCAAATCCAAATGAAATCTATCTATCATTAAAGAATATGTAATGGGATAAAAATTAACAGCTAACTACTTATTATACAACGTTATTCATCGGAAGGGTTTTATAAAGTTTCCGACAATCTCCAGTTTTGCCTACAAGTAAAAAAATCCGCATTGGCAACACTGTTTAGAGTATATCGGTCACATTCCTCTTCAATGTAATTTTTCTAAGAAAACATGAATTTTTGCCGAAAGAGAAGTATCATGTTCATATAGTAATTTGATTTCTGTTTTAATCAGAAAATGGTGATTAGACCTGTTTCATATTTTGTAATTCGTGCTCGAAGAGCACATTTATCAGGTAGGAATAAAGCTGAAATGGATCATGGAAAGTGATTTATGAATATTAAATACCAGGAGGTTGCACAGACATTGTGAAAGAAATACCACAGCCTAATCAATTCATGCTTGCCAACATTATGCAAGGCAAGCTATTCAGTTGCAGCCAATTGTTCGGTGGCAATCATAGCACTGCATAAATCATACTCGATTTATTATGGGTACTCTGCTCAACATGTGCATCAGGCTAGGAACATTGCCGTCTTTCTGGAAAATGCAAATGCAAGAGGACAGCACGTTTTCCCTCCTCTCATTACCGCGTATACTGTCCATGTCAACCCGATTATACTCCATTGGGCGTAGTACGTCTAAATTTCCAACGAATACATACCGGTAATGTGATTTTCTGCCACAATAGACTTAAGTTTTCATTCAGTTTCGCATAATTTATGAAGTAAATAAATTATTTATTGCGGAACGCACTTCTTACAGTTTTATGCGACCGACGTGCTTGTAAATATTTACAAGCAATTTGAACTACTGCGGAATTATTGATAACTGAAAACAGCAAAAGTTATACTGATTTCGTGGTGCAAGTTCAGAACGACGAGTCCGCTAATTATGTGAACGCAAACTAATCGCATTCATCTTTTAAATCCCCTCTCGCAACTTGTTCGACATTTTACGTTCTTTAGTTCATACTCTGAAATAAATATTATTTCAGACTTTCGGCTAAGGATCGATGTTACCTGATCTCTCAATATTCACTAAGTACTCCCCAAAGCCTACTTTGACTATTGTGTTCTGTATACCTCGTATAGCATCGGCCTTTCTTGTTTTCCTTCTGAGGCAGCTGTTATTATGTAAGCGGGTATACAAGAGTTCGGGTTTATTCAAGCGAAACCTCCCATAGCTTGCACCGTCTGTACAGCTATAACCGCACTGAAAGGAGCTGGGATTTATTACAGTAATGCAAAGCTGGCTTGCTACCTTTTATGCATTGATTGCAACGGAGTGTTTCTATTTGAGCTCTGGTGCAGTCCTCCTGCTCGATATTTACATTTGTTGTTGTAACATAAAACTACTGCAATTCATTCCGCGTAATGTAAGGTTAAAAATGTATAAATACCTGCGCTGAAATTGAGAATCCTAATTTAGGTTGTTTATAAACTAAATAAAATTATTATGTCTAGGTGAACCAAAGACGATATACATTGTACATGAAATAATATTAATAAATATAATTTGCATACGCATGGGAGGCTCATTGAGTGAGAATAATAAGCCTTAGCAGCAGAAAGGAGTTGACACGAGTTTTTACGTCCTCTGCAACGCCCACGCACCTTATGTTTTATTTTATAAAATATTTTATATTGTTCTGAAGAAACCCGATGTGCAAAATTCAAAATCAGACGCTTTTTTCGTTAGCGGCTCGAAATTTTGAAACTCTGTGCAATAGCCGTCATTTAGCTATTATATTAATTATCCAATTTAGACTTTAAAATATAAATTTGTTCATCTATGCTTTAAATACAATTTCTATTTTAAATTCTATATTCGATCTTTAGATTTTATATCTACTTCATAATCTCAGCCTGACAATCCCAATACTGACACAGAAAACTAAGTTTCAACTGAATTTTTTTATTATGTAATGTTATTCAAATTGTTATATTTGACATTTTATGAAAGAAGCCTGAAATTAGTGCATAATTCCTCTTTCATCGATTACATTTTCTTAATTTATCTTCGGATGTCTTATTATATTATTTCTTAATCAAACAATACGGTCCCGAATATATTAAGCAATTTTCAAAAATATATAGGAATTGTTATACAGGATTGCTCATTAGTGCGTCAAAGTATTCAGTATTGGCATATAATATATTGTAGCGGTCCGCATTTGCCATTATATTTATATTATTACAGACAGTTGAACTTTGGGACATTATACTCATAATTTTAATTGTTAGTCTATATTAGCATAAATATTTCATTTTAAATGTAACTGCTAATGAATTTTAGTGGCGTTTGAAAATCACGCCTCCTTCACGCGTGTTTATTTTTTTGTAAAAGGTCTGTCCTTTACGAGTAGACCTAATTTATGAGGGCTACAGACAAAATAAACATCGACTTTCATATACAATGAATGGAATTATAAAATGACTACCCGTTCGGTAGTTGAATTTTATATTTTCATATTTAAAACATTACTTTCTAGCGTTTTCTTTCGGCTATTTATTCCAGGTAAATAGTTTAATAATATGACTTTGAATTAGTCGATCTCAAGTACGTAAGATATGCAATAACAGCTGACTTTAGCGCGGTCTGTTGTTGGGATAAAAGTTTGGTTTAGTTTAGGCCATAACCTTTCTAAATTATTACATTTTTTGTTGAAATAAACCCTCATGGGTGACATTCCCCACCTAGACGTATTAACTAAACACTAAGTTATGTGAGTTATTTATTTAGTGTGGTTCTTCAGATTTTTAACAGACAATAAATTTATTTTTACGAAAAGTATTAGTTCCAAAATTAATGAGGCCATAAAATGCGTGTTGTTTCTAAAAATGGGGTGCACGTGCAGTGGGTTCTCGCGATACAACACTCGCTTTTGGCCTATAAAAGCAGAAGTAAGTTCTAAGAGGATTCTTGATCTAAACGTCCAGAAGCACAGTGCCTTTACAGGTTTCCTTAACCCTTCACCTGCCAGCGCTTTGAGGTATCTCAGCAGCTTACGGCATCCCTTGACGATTGCGCTTTGAGGTATCTCAGCTGCAGCGTCAAGTTCCCTTAACCCTTCACCTGCCAGCGTTTTGAGGTATCTCAGCAGCTTATGGCATACCTTGACGATTGCGCTTTGAGGTATCTCAGTTGCAACGTCAAGTTCCCTTAACCCTTCACCTGCCAGCGCTTTGAGGTATCTCAGCAGCTTACGGCATCCCTTGACGATTGCGTTTTGAGGTATCTCAGCTGCAGCGTCAAGTTCCCTTAACCCTTCACCTGCCAGCGGTTTGAGGTATCTCAGCAGTTTACGGCATCCCTTTGCGATTGCGCTTTGAGGTATCTCAGCTGCAGCGTCAAGTGCCCTTAACCCTTCACCTGCCAGCGCTGTGAGGTATCTCAGCAGCTTACGGCATCCCTGGATGATTGCTCTTCGAGGTATCTCAGCAGTAGCTTCAAGTTCCTTAATCATTCACCTTGCACCTTCAGAAAACCACCCTGCGCACAGACCTATAACTTCAGCTTTAGTATTTTGTTTTACTGAGCAAATAGTTTAAATTTCCGAAGGAAATCGGTATACTTGAAATCACGTCGCACTAGCTCGGCTAAGGTTTCCTGCAGTTTCCTAGCCTTGACAGGTGAATACCGGAGGTACTTAAATTGCACTGTCTGCAGTTAATATTGACGTTAATAAAAGTATTAAACCTCTCTGGTGTTTTATTTCACGTATTTAGCTCAACTACTCTAGATTCGAACCTAAGACGATCACGACGAAACGCGCGAAGACAAGATAAACACAACACAAGGGTCCGTAACGTTACAATATTAATCATGATTTGGAAGTTTTTCTTTCTTATTAAAGTAATGTAGTGCCAAAATGTGCAAATTAAAAAATATTTTTAAATATACAGAGTGACTTACTACAGCGAAATATCTTCAACATATTATATTTTTAATAGAACACCCTCTATATTTTTGCTTTCCGAATTCAGCATAAAATTATCTATCCAACGATCTCCCTATTTTTGATTACTTATTTCGCAGTTTTGCCGCCAGGAAAATGTACTAAAACGACACAACCACCAAGATTAATTTAATTTTATTATACATTGTTTTTTTTACGCCAGCGCAAATTTAATTTATTGCAACAAGCATTTTCTCGTTTTCTTTTTTTTTGAATGGAACACTCTTTATATTATTATATTTTTTAACACGCACGTTAATTCGCCACAGTTTTTATGAATATTATTATTATTATTATACCTAAAATCGATAAGGCTGTAAAATAATTAAATGTAATATAACATTTTACACCTTTGCGCTGCCGTAATAGTTCAGACATAAGAGGATTGCTCTTCAAGGGCAATGGCAGAAGTTCAAATCCAGATGGGACCTATTTTTTTTTGGATAATTAGCTTTTTAATATTCTCCAGGTGCAAATTCTTGTTTCTGTTTTGGTATTTCAGAAAATAGCGACGATAACATAAGATGTACACGTTATGAACAACATAAAAGGAAAGCAAATGACTTGTGAAACTAAAAGAAAATAGCAATACAATTAATTTTCAATTATCTTCTTACCACTGTTTCAGCAGTGAGTTTTTCGCTATTTAGCTTTCGATGTTTCATTACATTCATTCTATTAAATAAAAATAGAAAAAAACGATTATCATGAATCACTAAAGAAAATAGAGAATCATTCATGGGATCTGTTGAACATCAACCCACGTCTGTTGTGATTTACATCATTTAGTTAGAAATTCGGCCTTGCACGCTTATTCAGTTTTTTACTTTACCATCACATGTTATTTTAACATTAGAGAAGGGCGCTAAGGACTATAAGACATAACTCAATCGTTAAAATATGTAAGTTACGTTTTGTTAAACTAGCCCTCGCGAAAAATGTGCAAAAATATTTTTTATTTATATTATAAATAAATTAATTACAATATTTTTAAAAAACGTTTATAAAGGCGAAGATATTCGAGCAAAAAATGTTGTACTTTTTATTTGAACATATTTTTAATTATCAGTGTAACAATTTGCGTAGCCGAAATATCTTCAAACTTAGGGGGTGCCTTAAAGATGGCATTGCAAATTTGTAGCTATACTCAAAAAAAATTAGTTGGTTATTTATAAATTTAAATTTTTACATTTAATACAAAATTTTAATTAATTTTATTAGCATATACAAATAACAATTACAAGAACATCACCATGTTGTAATAAAAATGATGTCGATTTTATACCTACTTTATAACGCTAGAAAGTTATTGTTGTTTATTTTTTTTCATCATATGGAGATAACATTCCTACATTTACAATAACGTTTATTAGAGTATGCAATCTAAAGGCACATACATACTTTTGTAGTATTATAGCGCGATTACATATTTAATGAGTATACCGGACGAATAACTCGATAGAATAAACTCGAAATATAAACTTAGTAATGATACTTTCGGATTCAAAAAGTCGCACCAGTTTATTTCGTGACTATCTAAATTCTAATGAATGCTGAACAAAGAACAATAAATTACGAAACAAGCAACTTGTGAAACATATTCTGGGAAACTTGCAAAGTTGCGCCATTTGTTGCAGCGCAGTGCAGTACTTTCGGTGCACCACCGAAATGGGGATAACCATATGAGCATATTTTGTTTCTCAATAATACATTATTTTAGAAAAATTCCATATAATCTACAGCTGAATTATGTGTATGCATGTAAATGCTCTCTATATGATAATATATCCTGATCGTAAAAATATTAGAAGCTATAATTTTGAAGAAACCACTTAAGGAATTTTAAAAGCTGATTTTAACATTGCTGTAGAACGTCTTCATTCAAATAAAAAAAATGTATTAACACTAAGTACAAAAATTGTTTAATAACTTTTAAGTATTAGTAATAATTACATTTAAATAAAGATGAAAATGATGCGTTTCTAAAGACTTTTCACAAATTACTTTGCGGCTGTATAACTTCTGGGAAAAGCTAGCGAGTCATATAAAATTGTTTGAATTGTTTCAACTAATCTACTAACGTTTTATTGAAATTATATTTCGGATAAGCCTTTAATAATCGCGTACTATTTTTAAACAGTCTTATTTTCGACCTACTCGTATTTTCTCCGGACCTCTTGGTAACTGACAAAGTCAAACTTTTTAATTGCATGCCCAACGATTTATTGTTTCAAACTAACGTAAATTTGGCAAGCAAAAGCTGATACAAATAATAAAGGAAGCTGAAGAAAAATCAATAGCAAGCGGTTTGTAACCTAATAAAAACTTACTAAACTCAGCAAATTCAAATTTTATTGAGTGATCCTGAAGGATTTATAGACCTTCCGGTTAACCTTCCATTCAGGCACTCGTTTCATCGTATTTATCAGCTGACAACGCGGCCATTGAACATTTATTAGGACATATTATCGCCTTCTGTTTTGGTCCACAAATTGCTAGTTTTAGTTAATTTCGTTTTAGTGACAAATTTAAACTGCTACAATTTATATGACAAATAATAGTAATTGTTATAATTTTTAGTTTATATTTTTAAGCATCTATAAATAATTCGGTATATCTTCCTGCTGTGTCAATGTTTTCGCTACCAAACTTTGCCATAATATAATAGAAGCCAGATCTGAACCCATCCATTGCATACGTCGCATGTATACAGTTTTTATATATCAGACAGTTGTACATATTTCGATTCGATTTGAAAAATTGGGTCATAATACCGTGTGGTTGTATTATTGGTAGCCAATGCACTGGGGCACACGAAGCTATGTCTCTGGAAAAGTTAAGTAATCGAAAATAATGAATTTTTACGTTATTAGTTATAAATAACGCTTGTTTACTGCGTACAAATCTGAGCTGTAGTGCTTATGTCTACAATATTATTGATGTGCTACCTTTGTTAGAGCCGCAGTTATCACAGGAACTACAGCCTATACTCAAATAGTAGAATCAATTGGTTTGAAATAATGATTTCATTCTAATATCGTATCACATTTTTTGCCACCAGTTATATTTTCAGATGAAAAATGCTAAACACCTTGACCCTGTTGGTCTTTTACTAACATTACTGTTAGCAAAATTGTAAATTAGGCCTCATAGAATGAAAAAACCGAGTTTGGTAAAATAGGATAAGCGCCTCAATAAATCAAGTTAGATACAAGGTCCCCAAAATTAGTGCAGTTCGCTGTCGTAGCATTGATTTAACTCTGTATAGTCAAACGTTGTATGTAATATAACATTCAAAGTTGCATAATATTCGAGCGCATATAACTTCTGCAATGCAAAATGGAATTTTAAAAACATGTCCTGAAAAAGATGAACTGCCAACGTTTCCCACCAGGATTGGGGAGGGGCAGTTCTATCAGACCCCCATCTGATGACGTTCATGCCATTGCATATTTCCGAAAGCGCTGGATGCATTAACTACATAACTGATACCTTGACACCGCTCATTTATTGATTTTGAAAAGAAGTTACGGTATAGAGCATCATAGTTAAATGTTTTCTGCCGTAAAAAAATTATATTCACCTAAAGAGTTCAACTTCATTTAAAATTATACTGTGTCTAGATTACTATATCTTTCAAAAACCTTCTCTTACGACAGTGCAAACAAATTAAAAGACATTGCAATGAGAAAAATATAAAGTCCCGGGTTCAAATTAAAAATCTTTCAACGACAGACGTAACAAAACTGTACCATCAGAATAAAACAACAATATCATACAAACTCACACAGAACTAAAATCGCTCGTCTAACAACAGTAAATGTTATTGCAGAAGGAAAACTTGTTTGAAAACGTACCGATTCAGCCGATTATTTGAAGCAAAGAGTAAAAATGTTCTCGACAAAAACTTTCAGCGGAACGATACGGATTTTTACGAACTCTAAAAGCATAATCAGCATTCAGAGCAAGTTCAACCACGGACTTGTAACTGAATTGTTCAGCCAGACTGGCCCTAGACAGCAAATTATTGAACATGCCGGAATGCCGTGCAGCTGATGCCACACTGAACTGCAACTGGATGTTTAATTAATCCTCTTTGGTACAAAAAGGGCGATTCATAAACAACACGGTCCCAAGTCTTGAGATTATACCGTTGATATGCTCTACACCTTACGAACAGTTTGAATTAATTGCACAGCGAATCGTGCATGTAGAGGGCAAGAAACTTTCCGGGATCAAGTTTATTGAACAGTTAGTTCATTACACATATTTGCAAAAGCCTAGAAACAATGTTAACATTTTCCATAAGATCTATTTGGAATTAACAGGGAAAGGCGTTATGCTGGTGAGTTATAAAACACAACGTTTTGATATTAATGCATTCTTTAACAACAGAAGTATGTGTAAGTTATTCGATTTCTTTGTAGTGTTCATTAGCATGAAATGCAGATATAGAGCAAAAACTATCGTAAAACAAGGATAGCTGTTTTAGAGGTTGTTGTTTATTACATGCATAGCGAGAAGTACCGCAGTGAAGTATTGTGTAGTTGCACAGTTAGATATTTAAACTGATATCGTCAAGTAGTCGTTTACAAAGCTGAAGTAATAATGTACGACGTACTTTGTACGTCTATTTAGAAACCAGGACCAAAGTAGACTATAATATAATAGGTATATTATGCAAGAAATTTAGAAAACGTGTACATTTAAGAATAAAAAAACCACCACGTATCCACATCTGTGAATATTGCACACATTCTTTATGTACGAATAATTATTTACTTTTTCTTTCACTCTGATACTTAAAGGTTGCTGTTTTATTTAACATATTAATTCTTACATTGGTTGGTTTGCTTTAAACATACTTTTTGTTCAATATTTTTAAAAATTATTTTTAGTCGTTATTTAGTAAAACGAATTATTTTTAATCCAAGATTTTCGTAGTTATATATTTTTGAGATTTTCTTCATAAGTTTACATATTGTATTGCGTAAACTAAATTATGAAAACAACTAAAAATAACAGAAATTACGAAAATCGTATAAACATTTTCATTGCGCTGACATCGTTAAAGAGTTAATATAACGACAAATAAATTGGTCAGAATAAGCTTCGGATAATATCCAATAAAACTGGGAATTAAAATAATTTTAATGGATCTCATAAGCCAACATACATTTTAACACCAAGCTTCTAACATACTGTATTGTATTTATAGTAGATTGTCCAAAAGAATAAAATAATTAGCGGCTGTAAAAAAAGCATGATAGAAACATGATTAATGATTATATACAGGGTGTCCCAGACTTCACTCCCCAGGCTTGTAACTTCGTTATTGTTAACAATACATAAAATAAAGTATATATATTCTTAAATGGGAGGAAATTCTCTATACGATAGGAAAAAGCAATTTACAAAAAGTGCGTTAGTGTAATGACAGCTATATTCAACTTTTTTTTTTCAAATAGCACAGTATACTTTTTTTTTAATATTCAGATAGTACCTTTTATTCCCTTTACAGCCATATAAATTAATATGGGCCTTACATGGGAAAATTTTCGAAAAAAACTTGACCTAAAGTTTGCCATGCAAAAAATTGAGGTTTATAGTGTTTATCTAGTAGGTGATGAAATCAACAGCTTTCTACAAACAAAAATGTGTTTTTATTCGAATAGCAATTAAATGTATGCTATCAACTACATCTAA
>JABXWE010034454.1:0-17741 GCA_014611495.1 Limonius californicus
ATGTGCATATGTGTTAGCTATTGTAATGATCTATTTTTTTCTTTGTTGTGTTCCTATGTTTATAAATAAAATATTTTTTGAAACATTCTCGTATACATACCTACGTTATTTAATTTGAGGTAGAATATTTTACTCAAGACTTGGGACAGCTTCCACATTTGACAATTTCTTAATCTAGTCTTTAGTCATTGTTGACTAAAATTTAGTTTTGCATTATTATTATTCAACTAAGTTTCCTTTTTTGTTAATTGTTATGTTAATACTAAATAGAATTTTTATTTTTGGTAACCAGAGCAAGAAGCTATATAATTAATTATTTAAATTTTACTCAGGATCTTCCAAAAGAAAGAAAACCTAATTTAGAAATGTTTCATATACAAAAAGACCTTGTGTTAACTGTCTCAGACTTACATATCTCAAAATTTGCGGCAACACCGCTCGAGGTGCGATCGAACGGTCCATATCTGCGTTATTATATATGCGCCTGAGGTGAGAACGGATTTTATTTATCTATTATTGTAGATGTAAATTCGAAAAGGAAATCTTTTCCCCTCTTTTGAAAACCCTGTTAAGGAGGTCCCCCTTACCACATATATGCTTTTATATTTCTATTTGAGTGGTTAAAAGGGGGTGAGGTGAGTCCGCCGTATCCGCGACACTGAGGTGACAACTTATCAGCTATACATATATATATATATATATATATCCACTAAGTCCTCACACACAGACACTTTCATGAATAAATTATCGATATAAATCGATGACACTAATCCAGTTACACAAAATAAATCAACACAAATAAAAACAATAACCGCCACCCGTGCTGGTATAGCACAAAAAAAATCGTATGCGCAAATGTTTGCAGACACAACATATAATGCAAAGAAAACGTGTGCTAGAAGTTAGGCAGCCCTAGACTAGCCTAATTAATGTGTTACAATTGCATATTAAGCATTATGCATATATATACATATATATATACTTCCCCTTCCTTGCGAATTATGGCCTGACAGGATAAGCATAAGGCTGAAATGCAAGAGCCTAATGCACAGTTCCCGCCGCCCTCCACTGGCCTCTAATCTAACAGTCAGGCATATACCGACTAACTTAAATCGCCGTGGTATCCAAGTGATAGCTAGTTTATTATATAATATCTCTTATATAAATTTACAAGCCATATATAAAAATCATTATGTTCAAAAATTAAGGTAGGCTCAGTTTTGCAGCCTTAACGAATGCTTCGCCACAGCTTAAAGGAATACTACAACTAAAAAATACGCCAAGACCTTAAAAAAGTTGAGGAAGGGGATTCAGAACAAAAGACAAAGATTGCTAACCACTTTCGTCGTGCTTTTATACGACAAAGCCCGATCGCACGCGGCGGCTCGCACTATGCGACTCACTGAGCAATTCAGTTGAAACGTTTTTATCTTAGCGTCTAGTGACCACCGCCTCTTTCTCCATCTTAACATTTTTTTAAGATCTAGCTATCGTTTTTTCGGCGACGACGACTTCAAAACGACGGTACAACTTTTCGTCACGGGAGACAACCTTTTATGACGAAGCTATGCAAAGGCTTGTTCCACGATATGATAAGAGTTTACATTTGAATGGTGACTATGTACAGAAATAGTGTAGGGGTGTATCTAAGATTTAAATAGAATTTTTTTCAACTTTGCATTTTTGTTTTACGGACGATTGGCCCTTAATTTCCGTATAGGACTCGTATTCTAACATGGTTGTACCTCGAAACGGAAACATTGCAGGACACACGTTCATGTAAGTGTTTTTCATTCGTAAAACCCTGGAATACACCCGTGAAGTTTGAAGATACCTTTAAGAAACAACCTGTATATAGTTTGTTCCGACTCGTTGTATTCAAGTACATACAATTAGCTACGGCGCCGTGCCGTCAGAAATAAAACACAAGTTAAATTACTTTCTGTTGGAGTTCGAACAAGCTAACTTCGTTCCATACCTAATGAAATATTTACAATAAAGGGTAGCAAAAACTTTGTAGGGCTCTTTAAAACGTTTTTGTGGATCACGCTTGCTTAAATATGCTGTTAAAATAATCAATTATAAGCGTACGTTCAAAAATGTACGAACAACTATTAGCAAATAACGTTCCAAAATAATTTGCAATTGGATAAAAGGTTTTCGAATGTTTCTTTTGCAGAATACCTTCTGCACCAACTCCGTTAATTGTTATTGATAAAAAAGGTACGCCGTTGAACGACCACAACCGTATAGACACTGCTGGACCAGCTCATTCTCACTAATTATATTACTTAGAGCTGGTTTCTATGCAATTAAGAAAGTACAAGTTTTGTTAGACTAAAATATTCTTAAATATTTTCTTAAATTATGACTTTAAATGCATATTTACAAAAGGCAGAGGCTCTTTAAAGTAAGGAAAAGTCCGGGATAAGTGTTGCTTTCATTTTTTTATTACTTACAATGTTATTTTATTCAGCAACTGACAAATAAAATCCCGCAAGCAAAATTTTCCAATATACATACATACTACGGAAAGCACTTCATATTATTTTATCTTCTGAAAATATTTGTTATCGAAGAAAATATGAATTACACAAATCCGCTCTAGTTATTCCCGCCGATTGCTTTGGTATCCGTAGAGATGTACCAGGTAAATCGATTACTACTTCCCGGCGAAGAAAACTATTTAATGAAACAATAGGTTACAGATGATTGATTTACCATGGAACCTATTTGCTGCATTTTTTGCTTGAATAAATAATGTATATTCGTACATCTCAACATATTTGAAATACAACGCGTCAAAGCGATTTGCATGGGGTATTACCTTAGGGACCTATAAATTCCCACCGCAATTTTGTTCCGAGTAGAAAGGTGTATAGTTTATATAAATAACAATCAATTTAATATAACCTTTAGAAGAAACAACAACTTTTCATATTTTTTAAATGTATATGACAAGTTACTGTCGAAACCTTAACTGTATTTGTGTTTTAGACTTATCGAAGTCATAACTTCTACGCTAAAGGTCCTGGGTTCAATTCCCAGTACCGGAACATCGGAATTTTAACGGCCGTTCTCCCTCACAAGGTAATCGCAAACCATCGAGGTATTCTGCCTAGTAAATCTTCTCGGAAGTAGAAGTGTTTATTAATTGTTTGTTGCCTTACTTCGTTGAAATTCATACTTTATATATTAATAATAATAAAAGGCAATTTCAACAGGTATTTATATTTATTTTGGCTTTATACATATTGTATGTCGAAATACGTATAAAGCCAAAATAAATATAAATACCTGTTGAAATTGCCTTTTATTATTATTAATATATAGTATAATATATAATTATGCTTTTCGTGGTTCGGAGTCCACGTTAAGCTGTAGGTCTGTGGCACTCTAAACGCGCAACATAGGCATAGGAGAGAAGATCGCTACGTCTCGTAAGAGATAAAGCACTAAAAGATAATATCGAGAATTCAGAAATCTTCATTAATAAAACATTTTATTCAGGAAATACAGTGTGCTATTTTATCGTGTAACGAGTAGCTAGGTTACACTTCTCACATATGCATGAAATGCAAATACACTATTCACGATTGATTTGCCATCCAGCAGGCTGTGTTTTTTCTTAAGTTGCATTTCTGAAATATTATTTGATTGATTTCTAGCAATGTCAAAATGAAATTGCCTTGTTGCCAGATCTAGAGTCCCCTACTTTTCTAAAATAATCTAGTAAGTTTAGGATTAATAAAACACATAATATACCTGCTTAATTGTCAGAATGGTGAAAGTTATTAACAAAGTTACTAAACTGCTAATTGTGAAAGCTTTCCACCATTATAAAAGAGATAGGCCAGACTTCACACGATTTACGATTGTAAATCGATTAATTGATATATGTGGGGTAAGCATGTATTATTTCTTAAATATGCAATTGCAAATTACTTATAATTTTAGGTGTCTGAGCGTTCTATAAGGGACATTTTATCACAAGGACAGGACGTTTTGAAATCTTCCATTTGTAGTATACGCGCTAGGACGGACGTTTTCTTAAATTACACGTTTAGAAAAGATTTGCAACGACAAATTTGGCAGTATCATCTGAAAAATGAACATTTTACTCTTGACAAACTCTTGGCTGACTCTCGCGAAAATTTGCAATACAAGGAGGGCAGGACTACTTTATTCAAAATTATTAAATCAATGGGTTACAAACACAAAATGGTGAATGGGCGCAAAATTTTATGTGAACCAAAACACGTCGTTGCATCTAAAATTAAATTTTTGAGACAATTTCTCCAATATCAAAATTCTAGTGAAAATGTGACATTCGTGTACCTAGACGAAACGTGGAACTACCAAAATGGATCCGCGAGTCGTCAATGGGTACACGAAACCGATCTTAAAAGTAACCCAGCCAAAATTATAAGTGAGTGGAAGAGGTTCACGATTTCGAATGCGAGATGTAATTTAGACTTTTTCGAAGGGTGCGACATGTTACTAGACTCAAAGGACAACGACAGGGACTATCATAAAACTATGAAAGGGGAAATTTTTCAAAATTGCTTGGTTAATCAGCTGATTCGTGCTTTGAACAAGTTGCAAGGAAAATTTGTCGTGGTTATGGACAACGCACCTTATCATTCAGTGCAGTTTGACAACCCACCCACATTTTCTTGCAAAAAAGGTGTATTGCAGAAATGGTTGGTTAACCACCACAATGTCGAAATTCAGGGCAAAATTACTAAGAAAAAATTTTGGGAGTTAATTAAACCTTTTACAGCAGACGGAAATAAAAGACACGTAACTGACGAAATTTTGAAAAAGCGCTACTATGAGGTTCTTCGATTGCCTCCATACCATTATCAATACAACCCAATTGAAATGGCGTGGGGGTTTTGTAAGACCTATTACAATAAGCACATACATTCGCAGCCAAAATCGAAAGACAAGGTTGCAAATTTATGGCGTGAGCCTCTTTCAAAATGTACCCCCGACATGTGGCAAAATGTGTGTGAGCATTGTGAAAACCTTATTTCGGAAGACTGGACAAAACATATGGGAAATCTATCGTTTGAAAATTTTCTTCCTTTCATTATTTCAATTGGGGAACCTGATTCAGAATCGGAGGGTGCCGATGATTCAGATACTTCTAGTGATAGCATGAAGATGGAATAGGGTAGGGGATATTCTTTTGGCATCTAAATTGTGAATGAGTGTTTTACAGTTTTTATCTCGCCCGAGAAAAACGCTGACCAGTGGAATACGAACTTGGGTCTCTTAGCACCAGAGACAAACAGTCAACCACTGGACTACCATAATATCAATTTGAAATATGAGCGGCATGGACGTTAATTCTTCTTAATTTGCTGTTAGACCTAAATATAGGACAACAAATATAATATGCTATAAATATGCTCTGTATACATACGATGTGAGTTCAGAATTCTCGTGTACATTTAAATTATAGTTAATATTTTATTTATAATGAAGTCATTATTATATCTAAGTATTATAAACCAATATTGAGCAGCAATAGGCGGACGTTAAATGAACAAACAAGCTCCACTGGCAACATTGCCTGCTTTCAAAAAACATAACCTCTATCAAGAAAAACTAGCATAACCCAACTTAATTAATTGCCAAATTTCAATGATACCACACATTCCCCCAGATTTCCACAGCCTGTTGGATGGCAAATCAATCGTGAATAGATTATAACTTTTTTCTATTTCGGTTTTATAAAGCCGTTCTAAGCGCACTGTTTTAGCTTAAAAACAGTACGTTAAGGAGGCCTATAATCGTACTGTTTTTAGTTTGTTTTTTTACGATGTTGGTAGTTCGATTTGAATTTGAAAGTTTGAAATGTCAGTTTCAGCCACCTGTCAGTGCTGCCATAAGTGTTTATGAAAACTCCCTAGTAATCGATTTGACGTAAAATTTTCTAAGCAGAAATTTATTTAAAATTACTCTTAAAACTTGCCTCAATAGAAAAATAGTATAAAGAACACGTTTCATAAGACCACTTGTCGCACTCGTCCGTTGAAAAACTCGAAGCTTCGCGTCTCGTTTTTCAAACTTGGACTCGTGCGTTAAGAAAAGGCCTTATGAAACTAGTTCTTTAATATACTGTTATTTTTAGCTATAAAAAATGTTTTTTTCATTAAGAGCTCTTTGGACAAGCACATGTCAACTACTGTTTTGTCAAACCTCAAACAAAATTCTGTACAAATTTGTTGATTTTTATAGATACTTGTAGTAATAACAATCAGTTTCAATGTATTCTAATCGCGAGAGAACACGGATATGACGTTGATTTTGGGAGAATGCATAGGGGCGACGGACTTAACAGTAAGATGATATGCACAAAGATACCCGGATAGACCCCTTGCATCACATAATGGTTTTGGGCGTCTGCAAATATATTTGCGGCAATATGGACAGGTTTCGAAACCAAAGGCGAGACCACGACATGTCACAACTGTAGAAACTGAAGTGGCAGTGATCGAACAAGAAGCGTGTAATCTCCATATAAACCAACGAGCAGTTACAAAAACTGTAGGCATTATCCAAAGTTCAGTATTTAACATTTTAAAAGCAAACCGATTCACATTAGTGCAACACTTTACTGAAGGTGATTACCCACGTCGAGTGAATTTCTGAGAATTTTTAAGAAACGAAGTTACTGCTGGTCCACTGTTCTTAAGAAATATTCTATTTCCTGACGAAGCGACGTTTAGTAACGGGATGTACATAGGCACAATTGCCATTTCTATTCACAAGATAACCGACATTGGACTCTGCAAGCACACTGTCAAAGAATGTTTACTTTAAATGCGTGGTGTGGTATCGTTGGTCTCCACTTATTTGAGGGAAGTTTAAATAGGGAAATGTATTTACATTTTTTAGAAAATTATTTTCCTCAACTTTCAGAAGACATTCCTCTTTGTGTTAGACAGCACTTCATAGAATTGTAAGAAACTACCAAGATTGAACTTCCCATACCAGCTTAATTGCAAGAGGTGCAATTCATCCTTGGCCTCCACGTAGTCCGGGTTTAACTCCGTTAGATTTCTTTTTGAGTGGTAAAATACTGAACAACGTCTAGGAAATCCCGTAGAAACTCAGGAAGATTCCTTTAGATTAATTACCCCACACATGCTAACTGGTGTTAGAAATTCTCTTCTGCGGTGGATTGACTTATGTAAACACCAACGTGGACGGCAGTTTGAACATTTGTTACGACATTAATTAGTATTTTTCTTTCTGTTTTAATTTAATTTATTTTTCTTGTTGATTTTATTGTTATGTCAACATATTTTTATCTTGGCTTTCTTTGTGTTTCGTTTACATTTTAAGAAATAAATATGGTAAAAGTACCTATTACAAAACTGCATCTTATTTATTAGTAAATAGCTTCATTGCAGTTTCTTAGTACATCCAACGTAGGGACCATAGGGAAATGCGGTCCGATCGACCGCGTGGTCGAATGCCGGCTGAGGCGACCTTATTTCACTTAGTTAGGTTTAGGGTGCATGTTGCATAAATGGATAGTATGTAAGGGACACCCGCACCCCTCTGAAGTAATGCGACAGCGGTTTGAGGGGGCGGCGGTAGTATGAATGAATGAAAAATAAAAGTACATCCAACGTAACTATTTTGATTATTATTTATTTAAACAATGTAAGGTTTACTAAGATACCTGCCTGTTACAAGATAAAATAATCATCCTGTAGTAATATCCTATCGGCTTTCATAGCGTCTTGAGCGAGTAACAGGTATAACTGTTGCTTTTTCTAGGCAGCTTTATAGGGAAAGTAATAGAATTAGAAATTACGCTTCAGCCGTCTATTATTACCAAGGTGTTATACCTGTGTACTCATTTTTGTCAGAGTCTATCTAGAGATCTAAATTTCTATAAATAATATGAATATATTCTAACGTCAAATTTACACAAAATCATGTTTGTAAGGAAAATAAACTCTGAATAAGCATATGTTATTAAGTATTTTTCAATAAATAATCATTTTATTAAGAGAATACGCAGGAAGCATAAGGATGCAAGTATGTCTAAAAAAACAGTATACGATCCTCCTCTGGCGTACATACGGAAGGCATCTTTATTAATTTCCTGCCCCTTGCCTCCGCCTCAACTTTTTTGTTACTTGAAACGCCGCGATAATTAAAGCCAGGCTTGAAAGCGCTCAAATGTGCGGTGTAGTTTACAATTGAATATTTTAATACGAACGAGAAAGTTAGGAAAACATCACTGTGCCGAAATAAATATGTATGTAATTATTTAAGCATATCTACTAGTGCATCGTTTACATCCCGACGTGCTTTATTGATGTTTTAATAAAATCGTGATAATAGAATAATTAACTACAACTTTACCCTAGAAAGCTTCATTTTTAATTAAATTGAAAAGTACTGATCTCATTATTATGAAAGTTTTTCATAAAATGTAAATAACTAACCCCTCGGGGGCTCACATCTTGTGAGTACGGGAACTGGCAATCCCGAGGTACCCTAGCTGGAGCTGTACTTTTCTTCAACTAGATTTGAGTCAGATCCCTCCTGTTTATCTTTCCTATTCGGCCTCTCTTCACCAACTCTTGTTCTCTTCAGATCCCGAGGCTATTAGAGTATTCGAGGGCTAGGTATCTTTACTTTTCCACTATCTATTCTCTCATCCACCAACCCGCATTGGCCAGCGTGGTGGATTATTGGCTAAAATACCCCCTAACAACCTTTATGAACAGTACAAGTAAGAAGAGGCCCTCAGTTCCCGGTGGCTCGCTGAGTCCCGACCAAGGTAGCGGTTGGATAAGAAGCCAGCGAGCAGAGGGTGCGAAGAATCCCCGGGTTACGGCAGGCTACCACAGGAAGTATCTAAACATTGCAACGTATAATGCAAGGACAATCTCATCAGAAGAAAGATTAATGGAAATTGAAGAACTCACGAAAGTAAAATGGGATATTATAGGAATCAGTGAGATTAGACGGAGGAACGAAGAACTAATTAAATTGAAGTCCGGTCACATATTCTACTACAAAGGTAACAAGAACTCATCAGACGGAGGTGTTGGCTTTCCTAATAAACAAAAAACAAGCAGAAAATATAACAGACATTAAAAGTATCTCACCAAGGGTAATATACACAGTCTTGAAGTTATCAACAAAATACAAAATAAAAATTGCCCAAGCCTATGCTCCAACGTCAGACCATGATGATAACGAAGTAGATAGATTTTACGAGGATATCGCTAAAGCCAAGGAAGAAAATCCAACACAACTTACAATGATAATAGGAGATTTTAACGCCAAAATAGGGAAGAAAGAAGATGACCTAGAAATTGCGATTGGAACACATGGACTAGGAGTGAGAAATAACAGAGGCCAGACAATGCTGAACTTTGCCCTACAGCACCAATTGTATATAATGAACACATTCTTTCAGAAGAACAGAAACAGAAAATGGACCTGGAAAAGACCTGACGGCAACACAAAAAACGAAATTGATTATATAATGACTGATAAAAAATATACCATACAAGATGTAACTGTTCTGAACAGATTTACAACAGGGAGCGACCATCGCATTGTACGAGCCACAGTACAAATAAACACAAGGAATGAAAGAAATAAAATGATAAAGAAAAGCCAAATAAAAATCGTTAGGACGCCGGAAGATAGTGAAAAATACAGGAACATATTAGATATTAAACTACAACAATTAAAGATCTCGAACAAAAATGTAAACGAAATAAACGACCAGATATTAAAACTTGTCACCGAGGCGTTAAATGAATGTAACACTAAAGGAAATAAAATAATGAACGAAGGAAAGATTGGCGCAAATACAAAAACACTAATGGAAGAAAGAAGAAATCTCGCTTCAAAGGGAAAGTCAAATTCCAACGAATACAGAGAACTAAACAAAAGGATATCTAAAGAACTAAAGAAGGACTTACGACGCTACAATACGCAAGTAATTGAAAAAACCATAGAGGAAAACAAAAGCATGAAAAAGATGCGCTCAAGATTGCAAAATGGTAAAAAAGAGATAATCAAACTTAGGGATAGTAAAGCAAAAATAACGTCTAACAGACAAGATATTCTAAGAATAACAGAAGAATACTATAGTGAATTGTATTCCAGTAAAAAGGAACCAGAAATACCAACAGATGAAGTTAGCATAACACAAATTGTAAATCAAGGAAATCAAGGAAGAATCAGAGAAAGTACCAGAAGTATCTAAGCATGAGTTAAAAGAAGCCCTGAGAGAAATGAAAAACAACCGCGCACCAGGAGAAGACAACGTCATAGTGGAAGCAATAAAATTAGGAGGAGAACTTTTATTGCAGATGATAGCAAAACTATTCAACAAATGCATTGAGACGGGCGAAACACCAGAACAATGGAACAACGCGATAACAGTTTTGATACACAAGAAAGGCGATATCACAAAACTAGAAAACTATAGGCCCATAAGTCTATTAGCACATATATACAAATTGTTTACAAAAATTATTACTAAACGAATAACAGCCAAGATAGACTTCTGCCAACCTCGAGAACAAGCCGGCTTTCGTGCAGGATACGGAACAAACGACCACTTACTAACAATAAAAGTCCTCATCGAGAAATGCAACGAATATAACAAGCCTCTCGTACTAACTTTCATCGACTTCGAGAAAGCTTTCGATTCCGTAGAAGTCTGGGCTACACTAGCTGCGTTAAACGAATGCCGTATCGACTACCGATACACAAATATAATCAAGTTTATTTATAAACATGCCACCTCACAGATCAAAATGCATGAAAACACAAAAAATTTAACATCAACAGAGGTGTGCGCCAAGGGGATACAATTTCACCCAAACTATTTATAGCAACCCTTGAATACATTTTCAAAAGACTTCCCTGGGAGCAAACAGGAATCAACATAAACGGTGAAAACTTAAACCACCTCCGCTTTGCGGATGACATTGTTTTAATATCGGAAGACATTGGACAAGCCAGAAAAATGATAGAGGAACTGAAGACAGAGTCGGAGAAAGTAGGCCTGAAAATAAATTTTAGCAAGACTAAAATTATGACGAACTTAGTACTAAGTGAAAAAATCAGCATAGGAGACGAAATAGTTGAAGAAGCAGTAAGCTACGTGTATCTAGGCCACGAAATACGAATTTCAAGAGACAATCAAACTTGTGAGGTTAACAGAAGAATTGGACTGGGCTGGGCAGCCTTCGGCAGATTAAATCACATATTTAAGAGTTCAATCCCAATTTGTTTAAAACGAAAGGTATGGGATCAGTGTGTTCTACCTGTATTGACCTATGGCGCCGAAACGTTAACATTAACCAAAAAATCAATAAAGAAAATGAAAAGAACGCAAAGAGCGATGGAGCGAGCGCTTTTGGGAATAACATTAAAAGACAAAATAAGGAATGAAGACATAAGGAGACAAACAAGGGTATGCGACATTACGGAAAAAATAACAAAGTTGAAATGGACCTGGGCTGGACACGTGGTCAGAAGAAATGACGAACGATGGACCACACAGATCCTGCAGTGGAGGCCGAGAGACTCTATCAGAAGTAGAGGAAGACCACCAACCCGTTGGACGGACGACATACGGAGAATAGCAGGGAACTGGATACAAAAGGCCCAGAACAGAAATGAATGGAGGCGCCTAGGGGAGGCCTATATCCAACAGTGGATGTTAGAGGCTGCTTGATGATGATGATGAAATAACTAACCATAGCGTGCAATCGCACCTGTTCCTCTAAGGCGCGAAAGAGCACGAGAAATTACACTCTGCGTGGTTCCTAATATATCAGCAATGTCGAACGGGCGATCTCCTCTTTGGTGCATAGCAACGGCTAAATTTAATTGTTCTATTGTTAAATGGTTTCTCTGTATTGTTGTTTATTAAGAACACAAATGTAACACACAAATAAAAAACAATGAACAAAAAAGGTCGTAAGAAGACACGAAAGATTATTCAATCAAACACACAAACTCGACTTGACACTAATACGGTTAAACAATTGCAACTGGATTCGATTGTTTTTTGTTCTTTAACATCAAACGTTGCCGTGTGCTCTAATTATTAATAATAGATGACCATTAGCCACCAAATACAAACATATTTGCTTTATATTACAATATCGATATTTATTTTTGAGTAGTTTGGATTCCTTAAATCGTCGGAATTTATTACAACCTCTCCCATCGTCACATCTAGAAGTCTTTCACGTTCATACCACTAGTTTTATCTTCGGTGTGGCACACACAATTTTTCTAAATTCCTGGAGTATATTGCTGTAAGACTTCCTCCCAGATGGTTATGACCTTGTCATTACGGTAGCCATCCCCATCCCCAATACGTTTATCATAATACTTTTTAACATGTTCCCATATCTTTTCGATTATATTAAACTGGCAATGGTAAGCTGTAAGTGGCAGAGTTTCGTGCCCATCATTTCTTAGTAATTCGTCCACTATGTAACACTTTTCCTATTTGTGTGATTGGGCCAATTATAGTAATTCTACTTTGTGCAATTGTAGATCGAAATAAATTTTATTTATAATTTATCAAGCTGCAATATTTGCTCTGGTCCAGATTGAAGGTGGCATATTTTCAAGTAAAATGGAGTGGTGTTGGGCATTATCTATAATAATTAATGACGGTTCTTCTAAATTATTGATCAAATGCTCAGTTAACCATTTCTTAAAAAATTTTCTCATTTCGCAACGATAGTCTTCCATATGTGATTTTGATGCAAATAACAAGGAAGCGTTTTCAACAAAACCTGAATTAGAGCCAGCATGGATTACAATAAATCGTTTTTAATGGTAACCTTGTGGATACTGTACACTTCGTATATCGTCATCTTGCCAGGACTTTCCAGGATTACCTTCTGAAAAAATCCAAGTGCCTTCCATAACAACCACTCGTCTACACAGTGAGGAATTTAAATTTTCCATTTAACTTCTTAAAAATTAAAGTCGCTTTACTTGAACACCCGCTATTTTATATAAAATCTTCGATTGTTAGTTATTCTTCTTAAATGTAAAAGCGATATTATGCAGAGTGCGAGTGAGGTTGCTTGTACTCAATAAAACATGGTATTCCCAAAGTTTGGTCTTCAGTGATTCGAGGGTAATGTTTTTCTGTAAAAGGGACAAGTAAACCAAAATCACAAACCACCTTAAATTATAGAACTTACTGTCCGAATGCATCTTGTAGATTGTATCTCGAATTACCATTTTTGAAGAATCAGGCAAATTGGTAGATTTCAGGTTCTTACGTGGTCGCCTTTTCCTAGGACTGACCAAAACAGTGTCGTTACTACAGTCTTTAATTCTTTTAACTGGAGAAACCTTAATCCCTAGAACATCTGTCACACGCTGTAAAACAGGCAACGGTTTTTGCCTGCTGCGACTATTACTTAAATGTGCGCTCAACAGATAAATATTTGGTAAAATATATGTAACTTATCACGGCTCTATATCAGCTGGGAAGAATAATAAAAGTTTGAAGGAAGGGCCTTGTGGCGGAGTGTTGAGAGGGGTCAGCGAGACAGTAGGTGTGGGTCAGTGGCTGTAGTCAGGCGTAAGCTTGCATATCTTTGGCGTAAATAACTAATTAATAGCGTTTGCGAACCTACTAACTAATTGCTATGCGAATATTCTCCAATCGGAGGCAAAGTGCGAAATTAGTGTTACCACGTATGTGATTATATACCGTGAGTTCAAAAAATAATTGCATAACGGTTGGCCATGGAATAATAAAATAATGTCTAATGCAATCTTTATATACCAATTGACGTTCAGGCACAGCCTTTCTAGGGCCATCTAGCGGAAATGCCAGTACCTAACCGGCAGTGTTATGTTAGGTTAAGTTGCATGGTAAATGTAAATGTATCAATTTTTGAAGAAATGAGTTCTATTATTTCAATTTAGATGATAACAGTAACAACTAAATTACTACACTATTAAACAAATCACAACAAGTAGGTAATCATTAAAATTGGAAACTATAACTTTTTTATTTCACAGGTACAGAAAAATAAACATAAAAAACTAAAGAAGCTGTTCAAAATGACCACCGCTTTCCTGCGGACACAAATTTACTCGTCTTTTCATACTATTAAAAGCATTTATAAGAATTTGAGGAATTATATTGGCACATGTTCCGTAATTCTGTTTTCAGTTACTCGATATCGTTAATAGGGGTCTTGTATACATTATTTTTCAGAAGGGGATATAAAGTAATCTAAAATAGTCAAGCCTGGTGATCTAGGTGGAAATTCTGGATTTGAACGTAAACTAATTATTCGATCGTCAAAAAATTCACGAAGGTAATTGAGGGTCTCTTGAGCGGTGTGGGCCGTCCGCCATCCTGTTAGAAGTAGCCTTGCTGGAGCTCATCCTCATGAAGCTGATTAATAAATTCACTTACAATATTCAGGTATCTCTGAGCAGTAACACTTTCGTGGAAAAATATGGGTCCGATAATACGTCTGCGAGACACAGCAATCCAAACACCAACTTGTAACGGGTGAAGGGAAGATTCGCGAAAAGTATGCGGATTTGCAGCACTTCATAACCTCATATTTTGTGAGTTTATATACACCGAAAGGGTGAACCGGGTCTGACAATACAAAATTCTCCTACTGTGATCTGTCGGCAGCAACTCATCTAAAGCAAGAATTTTGTATGGGAACAGCATTAAATATTTTTTGACAATAGTATGGCAAGTTTCTAATGATAAACCAGTCTCTCGCGAAAGTGTACGTAGTGATGTAGTGGGTTGCTCGTTCAACCGTTGACGAACATCATCAACTGTATTTTGAGTACGAACTCTTGGCCTTCCAGCTCTATCTCTATGAGTAATGCTCCCTGTATCTAGGAATACATCAACACATCCTCTAAGTGCGCTGTAAAAATCTCCTTCAAAGACAGCAATATCTGGAAATTGTTGCCGAAATTCCTGTAAACATGGCACCACACTGTAAATCTATTCGTCGGTCTCTCGAACACCATTTCGAAAATATGATTCAATCATAAATGTTTTGTATTCTATTGTAAAAACCATTATAATTGTAACTTAATTGAATTTTCAACATGAACTTATGACAACAACAACAGTGATGACAGTTAATGAATTTTAAAGCTTGCATTAGACACATTACTTTTATTTTCGATGGCCAACCCTTATGTAATTACTTTTTGAACTCACGGTATAAAGATGGGTTACAATGGCAGTGAGCGGATATAAGCAGTGGCGTCCCTGGGTAGGTTATGGTTTATATCCCATGAGGCGTTATATGTGTTTACCCGAATGGTTACGTATTATCTACTTGGTATTATATATGGTTTATATCCCGTGAGGTGTTATATGTGTTTACCCGAATGGTAACGTATTATCTACTTGGGATTATATATGGTTTATATCCCATGAGGTGTTGTATGTGTTTACCCGAATGGTTACGTATTATCTACTTGGTATTATATGTGGTATATTATGGTTGTTATACAAGATTGGTGTATCTAAGTAAGTAGTTGTTGGAAACAGTAGCGTAGTGAATATGGGTAGCTGTATGAGTAGATAGTGTGTGTGGCATGATTAATCATTATTCCCCTAGCAATCACTCGGGAGGTAGTCAGTCGGCAGAGATTGCATCGTAAATGTGCCTACGTTGAACTACTATTATTATTATTATGAATGCAACATTAACGTCAGGAGGGCGTCAACTGATTTTTACGCAGGGGTGTGGACACTAATTATACTTCCCCTTCGCATGTGGGGCTAAAAGGGGCCGTGACTCCTGTGAATAACAGAGAGTCTGGCTATGGACTTGGTCCTTAGCGTGGATCCCTCTGGAGGATTGGAGCATCCGTATTCTGTTCGAGTTCCAATCCAGGGGCAGGGGGCTGGAGGACCCCCGGTGAGTACAACTGCCCTACATTTATTGACAGATCAGTAAGTCTGTGTTTTATTATCTGTTGCGTGTCACCTGCCCGTCGCCGTCAGTGAGTTCTGATCGCATCCACTGTTTGTTTACCCAGGAACTGCATAAATGAAATGCAGAAGCACTATAACTGTATTTAAATTTGAAAATTCAATATTCGCCCTGTAAGGTCGACCCTAGCCGACCTCGGTGGTCTAGTGGTTAGCGCATTTGCCTTTGGATCCGAGGGACGCGGGATCGAACCTGGCCAAAGTCGGCGAGATTTTTCTAGCGGGGAAAAATCTAAAAATGCGCCTTCTGTCGGATAAGAAGTAAAGCCGTAGATCCCGTGCCACTGCGATGTGTCACAGGTTAAAAATCACTACTGGAGTTGGAATTACCCCAGATAGGCAAAATTCTTAGTTAGGGTGCACAATGGGCCATATGGCCTAAGTGCATAGAGATGCTTGGAAAACCGCTTCCTAGATCTCGCTCTTTCAAAGCAAGCAAGCAAGCGAGCAAGGTCGACCCTAACAAATTGTAGTTCTAGCTAACCAATTATCGATTTATTACCTCCTGCACATATGACAGTCGTATTGGATGACCACCATTCTCCTTTTCCCGTTCACAGTAATCAAGTAAATTCAATACCAACTGTCGCCTTTGCGATCAAAGTATTTTCCAAGTACGGACATAATTAATGCAGCTCCGCGCCGAGGGGTTGACGCGACCGGACGTGCTTGTGCTGGCTCCACGATTGTTGTAGGTTTTGCGAAGTTTAGAGCGTGTCTTAAAACATAAGTGTTCAAATTAAATTAAATAAATTACAGTATTGAATTAGAGCAAACTTTTAGCCAGTTAATTTGCTCAAATAATTAATAGTAGTTGCAAATTCGATCATTTGGTGCCGTTTAGGGCGGGTTCCCGCGTGGGTCTAAACACGGTTGCCGAATACGAACAAAGAGCTTCCTGTGTTTGAAGATCAGGGCCAGCGTTGGGCTAAAAAATAGAATTCTTAAATATGAATAGGTCAGCTAGCTTAGCGGTTTAAACGTAGTTGATGCATTTATTTACCCTAGTTTTAGTTAGCCAATTCATTCATCTTGTTGCCAGTAAGTTTATTCTTTAATTCAGTGTAGTTTTAGTTGACTGTGTGAATAATCAGTGGAAAAATAAATAACTAATTGTTTATAATTGAAATCATTGTTATTACGCGTGTAGGTACCACATGAAATTACGCTATTACAAATCGATTTATTTATCCAAATTTCATAGCTAGAAAAGGTGGGGGTGATGGGAACTATTCTGTTGAAGACAAAAGACGTACTGACTTGCGTTAGTGGATTCATGTAGGTCGTCTAGCTCATTAGCATTATTAATCCACTAGTGATAGTTAGCTAAATCGCTTTTCTATACGTTAAGCATTCCAGTCGTACGGATTGCGCGTATAAGACGAGAGTGCGCACGGACGCGGTTTAGGACAAAACAATTTAGTGAGAAGCGCACGAGAATTATTCAGGGGGAGAGGACCAAGGGGGAGGACTGAGGGAGTACCACCGATCAACGGAACCAGCGCCCACCTCCTACTGCTGCTGATGCTGGGGTGCTGGTTCGGCTCGATAGTCGAAGCTAATAGATATTATAACGGTCCCGGGTGCGTACTCAAAATCCCATTGATGCGTAGCTTACTAACTACCAGGTGTTGCAACAGCGGTGCCTTGCGGTATACATTGCAGGCATGCTAACGTTGTGCAATGCCCCACCCGATCCAGCCCT